>JAOTON010000505.1:0-15309 GCA_034440635.1 Lepas anatifera
TACTTTCGACAATATAATAACTTTTTGTCCTGAGACTGGTTCAGGGGAATTTAAGTATTTTTGATTTTAGAAACAGTTCATTTGTATGGTAATAATAGGGTTTTTTGTCGATGATTCCGAATGGCACGTTTCTGTAATTTGATGATCTTATCGAGAATGGATTCGTAATTACTGCCCCAAACCATTGCACAATAATTTAGATAGGGCAATATAAAGGCGATTATACAAATGGTGAGTTCGTGCGATGATCGGAAATACTTGGCTCTGCTCATGATTTCTAAATTTCTACTTATAATCGAACACAAGAAGGATGTGCGAATTCCATAAGCTTTTTCGTCAATATAAACGCCAAGATGCTTTGAGTTTCTTCCCGTTTAAGCTGCATTTCCATTTAGTCTTGTCAAAATTTCACAATGTTAGTACGCTAGAATAAAGCTGATAATGAGATTTTGAAGCATTTAGGAACAAACAGATTGGATTGAAACCATTTTGACACTTCTGGAGGCCCTTTATGGATTTTTGACTGTACATTTCTCACATTCATCCCCGAGATTATAATTGCAGTATCATCCGCAAATAAGTAAAATCTGATTTCAATGGACCCTCAGTACAGATCATTAATGTATATAATAAACAATAGTGGTCCTAAATGTTGATCCCATGGTACTCCCGTCCTTAATTGTTTTGCATGAGAGATGACCCCTTAATTTTAGTCCTCTGAAATCTATTAGTTAGATATGAAGAAATAATATTATACAATTTTACCCTTAATACCAATGTGATTTAATTTTTCCAATAGTATACCTAGACTAACCGTATCGAATGCTTTTTTCAAGTCTAAATAAATTCCACATGATGTGTTACCCTTTTCAGTTTATTACGCTAGCCGTAAATACTTCTTGAAGAAACATGTACGTACTATACTTTTTCTAAAGCCGAACTGAAATGAATATGAGATGCTATTTTCGATCGACCTGTGAGATATATTGGTATAGTACCCGTTCCAAAATTTTTGGAGAAGATGATTAACAATGAAATGGGTCTATAGTTCATCGTCTATCTTTTTCACCTGATTCAAATATAGGGACCACTACTGCTTCTTTTAACATCTTTACAGGAATATACCTTTTCTTGAGACATAGGTTGAAAAATAAGTCCAGTCTAAAGACAACTTTTGTATGTACGATGCAGAATCTTTGTGCTAATTCCATCAATGCCACCCCCACTTGTTTTAGTGATTTGATGATATTTTTCTGTCTGTTGTTGGTTTGTTGAAAGTTCAGCCGTAGATGGTGGGTGTGAGTAATCTTCGAGATATTCTATAGGATTTATGTTCGAAACAGGAATGACTTTTTCAAGTGTTGATCCAATTGTAGCAAAAAAATCGTTAAATCCCTTCGCTATGTCATCATCTTGTGATCCCCGGAACTATTATCAAAAACACAGAGGGATATGATATACTTTTCAGTGTTTCGATTTATAATTTAATCCAAAAAGTTTCCACGTTTGTTTTCCATCCCCCTTATGAGCTTCAAAGCTCGGACCATGTGTTTTCTCTTGGTTTCAAGCCCAATAATTCAATCAAATGAATTTCTATAAATTTATATTTATTTTCATGTTGTCTTTAGGATCATATTCACTATTTGTTTTTCCTATTTTATGTAGAAATATACCTATGATACAGTATGTTTCTGCACCAATTTATAGACAACTAGTATCCCTGAGAAATCCACACGGTTTTTAATTGGAGTTTTCCTTCTACATGGTTTAAATGATTTCGAAAATTATCAATTCCAGTTTTATAAGTATTTATAAGAACTTCACAAGCCTCATCAGGATCATTGATGTTTTGAAAATTAGCGAGAAGAAGAAAGCGGCTAATTCCGAAACAATATAATAAGTGAGTTCTTTTTCTTTATGGCCCAGTCTAAAGTCTTTATCATAATTACCGTTTTATGTGCTAATCTTTTTTAAATTCTCTCTCCCCACTCTCTCTCTCTCTCTCGTCATGATCAGATATATCAATTACAAATTATACCTAGATATTGCAACTTGATCTGTATTCACTTGACAAAAAAGTTATCCAATAAGGTATGAGAATTTGATTGCAAACCTAGTTGCCCTTGAGGACCAGAGGCAAAAGGTTTGTATGATAACATCAGCGTTAGAAACTTATGTGCGTTTTTGTCATCACCAGTCTTTAATAAATCATAGATTTAAGTCCCCTGCCAATACATAGTCATTTTTCCAGGGACACATATAGTCAAAAACCTTTTCAAAATGTTCCAGAAAGCTATTGCTATCCTGGTTTGGAGGTTTTATAAACCTCACCAACCACGAAATGTTTCCCATTTTTATCTCCTGCGTTCTCTGCTACCCCAAAAGTGGATTCTACTGTTCAAACTCGGGAATCCCCTTCTTCTAGAGGTATATTTTTGTTCACATATATTGTTGTTCCTCCCCCTGATTATTTTCCCGACTCGATGAATATAGTTCATATTCATCTATATCAAAATATTTTCCTATTTCTTTTTTTCAGCCATGTCTCCGCGATGCAAATAATAGACCAAGTCTGCCAGATTGTGATAGAAAGGTTTTGATTTCATCAAACTTGTTTTTGATTGATCGCGCATTTATATGGATAATTTGAAAACTATTTGATATATTCATTCTAATGGGAAGTACACAAATATTCCACATTTATTTGTTATTTCAATAAATTGATGGTTTAAAATCCGAAGTATCTTCTAGTACTATATCTTTAAAAGGATTCTCAAAACATTCCCAAGAACATCACAAACAGATATCTTCCCGTCTTGACACACCTGTCAATGTATCGCTGTGTGTATATAGCTTTGTTTGGTGTTCAGTTTTATCAGAATTGAAAATGCAGTTAAGAACCCCAGACGACCAACGTTTGATAAGGAGCAACGACGTCCTGTCTAAGATTCATACGTACAAACTAGAAAAAACTACTAGATATGCCTTAAGCTTTTTCTGTCCCACATCTCGGGAATCTAGAACAATACCATAAATACTAATAATACTAGGAAATAATTTTTTAAATACTAAGATAAGGTAAGATTAAACGCGAAGATTTGGTCGCCGCGGCTAATCGACCCGCGGCAACCGAACCGGAGCCGCAGAGTGGCCGCCGCCTGGCGGGCGGCGGGGAGGCCGTCGGTACAGCGACCGGCGGATACGAAACCACGCAACCGCAGAGCAGGCGTCACCCGCCCACGGCCGGACGGCCAGCCGCCGGCAAACGCCGCGGCGGCGCCAGCCCCCAATAACGTGCCAGGGCGAAGCAAAAGGAGAGAAAAAAGCAATTTCAGGGGAAGACCTTTTTCCTCGAACAACCACTGATGCTTGCTGGCAATGCTACTTGTATCAAAATGAAGGTGATAACACATGTACCATAACACCATTTTTTCTACCTTCCCTATCCCGCAAAAATCAAGGTGGCGCACCGCCTCCTAAACTGACATAAGAACAAATTTTATGAGGTCAGAGTTTCCATAAATATAATCTTGGCCTAGATATCAACCAATATTTCACACACACAAAAACATTTGTGGCTGGTTGTCACAAAGATATCTATAATTTATCATAAAGAGCAAGAAAGAAAGAAGGAGGCAAAAGGGGGAGAAAGGGAGTTTAGAGGAAGGGAGAGACGCGAGAGAGAGAGAGGGGGAGAGAAGCAGGGAGGAAGAAGATGGAAGGAAATTAAGAAGGAGGGAGCAGGGAGAGAGGGTGGAAGAGAAGTAAGGAAGAGATGCACTGAGGGAGTGTGAGAGACTTCCTGACGAAGAAGCTAAACAATGGTATACACCCTGGTAAACTGAATATTACAGCGGTATTCCATTGTGTGTCCCCTCCAGGTCTCTAGGGTCGGCCCAGACGGTGCAGTCGTATGTGTCCCTCCAGGTCTCTGGGGTCGGCAGACAAGTTGCAGTTGTGTGTGCCCCTCCAGGTCTCTGGGGTCGGCAGACGGTGCAGTTGTGTGTGTCCCTCCAGGTCTCTGGGGCCGGCAGACAGTGCAGTTGTGTGTCTTCCTCCAGGGCTTCTCGGGTCGGCAGACGGTGCGGGTTGTGTGTGTCCCTCTGGGTCTCTGGGTCGGCGAACGAACTGCAGGTGTGTGTGTCCCTCCAGGTCACGGAAACGATGGGCCGGCAGCCGGTAGCCCGGCAGGCTGGGAAGTCGCTGCACATCGAGTCAGAGGCCAGTCTAGGCTCGCTGGCCTCGCTGGCCTCGCTGACGGCTCCGACCGGCTGCTGGGGCGCGAGCTGAAGCTGCGCGAGCTCTGCATCGCAGCTGCGCGATAAAGTGCTGCAGCTGGAGGCAAACCAGACTGGACAAGATACACCGCTGGAACCGGCCCGCGAGATCACCCGACTGCAAGCCAACATGGTGAGCCGGGGGAGGAGTGGGTAGGCCAACACTTGAGTGAGTCAGGGGAGGAGTGAGGTGAGCCAACATGGTGAGTCGGGGGAGGAGTGGTGGGCCAGCATGGTGAGTCGGGGGAGGAGTGGTGGGCCAATATGGGGAGCTCAGGAAAGTGTTTAGCCACCAAGGGGAGCAGAAGAGTGTTGGGCCAATGTGGTGAGCTGGAGCAGGATGAGTATTGGGCCAATATGAGTAAGGGCTAGGGGAGGACAAGGTGAGCCAATTATGGTGAGGAGATAAGGAGGTTGTTGGTCAGGCCTGGAAGGCTAGAAAAGAGAGAAGATTTCCAGGAAGACCATGCGGACTACGGGTTTGCCAAGGAATTGTATTTGACTGACCCCAGGAGGTGTTAGGAGGAAGGTCTTCTGGCAAGGGAGGAGGGAGTGGTAAGATTAACTCAGTTTGATGGAGAAAGTATGGGAATAGCCTGTTGGGCTTATTTAGAATTGAAATGGCTTATCTATTTTAATAAATCGCAATTTTTGGATATTTACCAACGCTCCCAAAATTCCACGTTTTTATGAGGCATCGCCAGTCCACGCATCCTGTTGGAAGGATTTTCAGATTGATGCTTGCCGAACTTATTAGGAAGGCTCAGCATGGACTTGAACACGGGACCCTGGCTCCAGGAGTATGGACTACTCTCCACAGGAGCCGCTCGTCCCTTATTGATTAACAAAGCGGACTGAAAGAAACTGCTGCAGGGCAGTGAGATCAGAGGAGAGAATTGCATGAGGATAGGAAACGGAATGGGAGAGTTAAGGAGCCAGAATAGACCAAGACTGCCACCGATGGGATCAGTAATATTTCCTGAGTCTCGATTCCAGGACGAGAGAGAGCAGGATCGATTTCTTCTAAAAATACCACAGGGAAAGTGGAGTGAGGACAGAACGGGACTGTACGTTTTGTTTGATCTCAGGACAGGAATGATATGGGACATGCAAAAATGGAAACAGAAGAGCGGTGTAGAATGCTTAAAATCTAACTTGGAGATCTTACGGGATTTAGTTTCTTTTGTCTCCTTTACTGCATTATTTTGTTTGCTGTTTTTAAAATTTCCCGTCCCATCCCGATCGTTTAATTGGTTTTGCGCTCCTCCCCACTTTCCTGACGTCACCACCGGCTGCTTGTTTTACCACAAACCAGTTTAGTTCTCCGCCGCTATCTCGAGAGAACCTGATTCATCTCGTGACAAGTGGAGCACATCATGCACTACTCAGGCGCACTAGCAGCTCGGGCGTCTCTGCTTGATCTGGCAGTCACGATCTGCCCCAGTTGCCAGAACTATCAGAGCCCGGAGGCGGCATTTTGGCGTCCACATTCATCTTCTGCCGACAGCTGTGACGATCTCAGTCCTTGTTTCCCCCTGCATCCACCGTGCTTAGGCAGCTGCGCCTAGCCCGGTCATGTTGCCCTCCGTTTGGTATGTAGAGCGCTCTCCGTCCCGGAGCCAATTGAAACCAGGTCCGGGCTCCAAGGAACGTGGCGTCCTAAGACGCCGCTCCAACCGTCTGGTTAGTTAATTTACTGCGTCAATCTAGGGCAAAAGTTGGAAATTTTGTTATTGTCATAAGCTTGTTCAGTTTGTGTGCTCCCCTACTCTCGTGACTTTATATGTTGTAAAGAAATTAGTGAATGATATGATTAATCCCATATGAATTATATTTAATTGCTTCACTTAAGCTGCCATAGTTTCACCGAAGTTTTTGGTCTCTGCTCCGTGTTGGCAGTGCCGGGCTCTTACGGCCTATACTGAAGTGTTTATAAAGACGCTGTCGCTTTTGACAATGCACTGGACGGAATTCAGTAATGTAACGGAACTAAGAAAAGGGAACTTGATAGAGTAAACCGCTTGATATTTTTACTTTCCCCAATAGTAAGCTCTCTTTCTCTTCCCCTACCAGCACCGTTTTCCCCACATTGCTGGAGGGATTACAGCGTTTTTTTCATTGTTCCTGTGCGCCGGTGCTCCTGCGCGCTATTTTGCATGCTGTCTGTGCCACTGTCGTCTTGAGGAACGTTTGACGGACCGCATATTGTTCGCAGTTCAAATGCCTTAAGATATATAATCTCCCAGCCATCAGGCGCTTGACTTCTCGCGCTGCTGCGCCAAAGCGCCGCGCAGAAGGGGCGTCGCCGCTCAGGCCATCTATCACCGTTTGGCGCGCCGGTACGTGCTGTCCCCCTCGGGAACAGTTGTTACGTGACTTGCAGCCCGTGATTTACGTCATTACCAATCACGGCTTCCTCAGGCGCGCAACCACTGGCACACCTGGTTATGGACAGCTACCGCTGCGCCGTCTGCCACCTGGCAGCAGGGTGGAGTACGGCCGCCAATATCCGGCGGAGTGCAGCCTGGGCGCCAATATCGGCTTGAAGTGGAGCGCGGCCGCCAATATCGGCTGGAAATGCAGCGCAGCCGCCAATATCGGCAAATTACCAGCGCGGCCGCCAATATCGGCAGAGTGGAGCGCGGCCGCCAATATCGGCAGAGTGCAGCGCGACACGCCAATATCAGCAGAAGTGCAGCGCGGCCCTCAATATCGGCAAGTGCAGCGCGGCCGCCAATATCGACTGGGAAAGTGGAGCGCGGCCCTGTGCCAATATCGGCAGAGGCGTCTTGTTAAATGTCGTAACCGGCAAGTCAAATAATCATCCAAAGTGAACTGGCTACCAGGTGCCTATTTTGCCCCAAGAAACTTGCCATGTGATTGTACCATGTTTTTAATCAATTGAAAAATTGTTCCGGCTAAAATTGAGACCCGTCCAAAATCAAAGATTGACCTTGATATAAATTTTCCCTGGATCACTAATAGGTATTGCTTGAAGCCTTTGTATATAAAATGGATGCCCGGAGTATCTTAATTATTTCCCGAAGAAGTGGGGATAACACTCTCAATGTGATCAGGAATAAGGAGTTCTCACCATTCGGCAAAATGTTTTAACATCTCTGTTACGCGCAGTATTGATGGTTTTCCAGTATGTTTATTCCTCCATGCATCGCTTTCGGGGATCTCTCGTCTAAGTTCAGGGGGCCCTGGGTGGGTTAACGCTGACACGGCAATAAAACCCTATAACAAGCCTATGAGAGACCAAAATAAAGGGGAGTCACCGGCCCCCAATCCCTCAGGAGATTCCACCCATGCCTCCCATGGCCATCTAGCTTAACATAAGGCCTGTTGTTTTTGACTTCAGATACTGGGCTGCCCAACAACGGTTCCGAAGTGACTACCGTTGATTAGTAATACATTGCTAACTTAGCTCCGCAACTCGATGAAAATTTTGCCATGGAATGTATGCCATTGATGGGTAAAATATCACGTAAATTATTTTGTTGTATCCGGTGATATATTTTGTTTTCCCTTTTTGCTCTTTGAGTTCTTCTAGGAGTAGGATTAAACGCGCCCAAAATATGAAAACGGCAAAGCTGAAGCAAAATCTATAGCATTATTTGGTACCGTTTTTGGGACCAACATCATGATCTGGCGTCAGGTTTTATTATCTGACCAGTTATTCTGAAAACATCCAAATCCATAATTTGATTGCACTACACAGAGATGCACCACAGGCGGATCTAGGCATTTTACCACCTAAAAAGGAGGCAACTAGGAAGAATTATGACCACAGTGTTTTTTGAAGAAATCAGCCCGGAAATCAACAAAAAATTAGGTAACATTTGACTACTTTGCGGAGAGGGGCATGGCTGGATTGCCCCCTGGATCCACCACTATCCATTCAGCTGACATGTTGCCGATCACCTATGGGCACGAACGTTCCACCACCTCCCCCTGTTGCCGTAATGAGTAGCAGGCTGCGAGGTTCGCACTCAACAATTACCCCAGCACGGCTACTCCCTACCCGTGTGATATGGTAGGAGTTTCCGCGGCGCGAACCTATCGGCAGAATGTGTGCCGCCCGTGTTTGCACAGCTGGAGGACCACCAGCCAGTCCGCCAGTTGTTTCGCCGGCTTACCAACACTCTCAGAAACTACCCGCTTTGTCGTGCCCTGCTAGTGCCGTGGTGGTCCTGGTCACTGAGATGCTGTGGTTGGTGTCTCCGCACCTGGTGAAGTGATGGGTGTGGTGCTGTCTGTAAAACCGCCCGTTTTGCCCCTGATGTAGAAATGACCAGAAGACCGGTGATGACCAGCTTAAGTGTCGCGACTGGCGCGATCCACCACGTTCGATCTCGCTACTGCAGCGTACCAGCTGGGCGAGTGCGGGACGAGCTGACGCTGCAGAACTGCGCTGAAAGGCCAGAAAGCTGGCAGGGTTCACGCGCCAGCTCAACTGTCAGGGTGTGGCCTTCCGGCTCGGCGCTCCTCAGCCTCCCGCCAACGAGCCACATCAACAGACTGGCCAACTCGGCCTCAGGGACGGAACCAAAACAGCAGCCAGAAGAAGGGAGACTGCTGGGACCAGCGAATCTCACCACCAGCACCTCCATCACGTGCTCGCTGGACGACAGTGTTGTCTTGCCAGGACGTAGCCGACCGCCGCGTCGGCGGAGTAACCCGCACCTCCACCTACGGGGTCGGCACAGAGACAGCCGAGCTTCCGCAAGCTTCGGTACACGATATCGAGCTGCAGCGGCGTAGGAATGAGCAGCAGCAGAAGTTGTTGGAGTTGGAGACCCAACTCTGAATAAGAGGAACCAAAGGAAGGGACGCACTGAGGCGCTGGAAGCGCGCGCCTAAGAGAGGAAGTCTCACACTCGTCAGAAAGTGACCGAAAACAGCTGTCCACTACAAACAAGAAGAACTCCACAGACTGAGGAATGGGCTGGCTACTTTCAAGGACGAGAACGCAACTCGTCTTAAGGCCAACTTCAGCATTGTGTTGCTGCAGGAGAAGGAGGGCAGCGTGCGGCTCCTACAGCTCTCGCCGAGAGTGGGAACAAACTGGCTCGTCTGCTGGAGGAGCATCCGAACTCTTTCAGAGAGCCTCAGTCCGGGGCAGCTGCTGCCGAAGAAGTATCACAACCCAGGCGGAGGAGCTGAAGGGGTCGGATCCGGGTGTTCTGTCGGCTGCGACCGCTGTCTGAACAGGAGCGACGCGGCGGGCCGGCGCCGCTCCGCTGCGCCGATAGAGTTCACCCTCTGCGTCGGCGCCGGCGGGGGCCGAAAGCGTGAGTTCCACGATTCGACAGGGTGTTCTCCACGCCGAGGCGCAGCGGGACGAGATCTTCAGGACATCCGAGGTGAGAGGCAGCTTGCCTGAAATAACAGCCTGTATGGCCTTATGGGAAATGTTTAATGATTGAGTTATCATTGAGTAACCGGACTGAAGTATAAAAGGCACGTCCAAACAAAGGTTATTTGTTTTTAAGTATACCTTTTTAGCTTATCAAGGTTTGAGTGCTTTACGTTTGAACGTGCAACTTTCGTTTCTTAGCATAGTGAGGAAGAATGTACCTACCTTACATATAGATTTTCAGAAGCAAACTCTCTTATAAAATATGTAGAATCTTACACATCACAGGCACGCAAGAAACTGGGCCGAAGAAAGTGATCATAGAATTAACAAAAGATACTGGATTCTAAGGAGACAATTTAGTACAACATGGCTGAAAACCTACTCATGCATTCCAATTTGGTTTATAGCAAATTGGATGCATAATCAAGACATTTTCAATAATTAAACATCTATCATCTCATTGTGGTACTTCTGAATAACTATTCTCTTTGCAGCGTATAACTCAGTTTACTAAATTCAGTATTTATACTCTTTTTTTCCTCCTTTATATACATTTCATTTAATCAACACCTCCAAGGAAATAGCCCACTTACAAGTGCAGTTCTGTCCATTAAAGACTTAACAAAAGATATAGTACAAACAATCAAACCAGCATGGTATGTGGAATGTGAAGAATAAATGAAAATGATAGCCGTTGTCCATTCAACGAAAATATTATCCGTAGCGCTTTCAGTTCGTTTACATACCCCTCTTCAGTGAGTAGAAATAGTCGTAGATAATTTTCTTCTACTGTTGTCGTCGCTGAAAATGTGAAGATATACCCGAAATCGTTACGGAACAAAATTCTTACCAAGCGGTGAAAGTCCATAATTTGCCATTCAAAATGAGGATGTTTTGTCGCACGAAAAAACGCATTACTACGTAACCGGATTAAATAAAAAAATTCAGTCTAGGCAGTGTAACATATATGAATGACCACAGGTAGGCCGCACCAATTGGCCACAGAACCGCACTCCCGCATGTGGATGTGCGTTCTTGAAAACAACTATTCCTGCATGAATGGTCCTAGTTAGCATCCCAAACAGTTCCGGCGCTGTCGTATTGAATGCGATTTGATGACTCAAAAGGATTACCACATGTATGCTCATGTTAAGAAAAGCATTGATAAGCAGCAAGGTAATTCTGCCGGGAGACAAAGTTATTTTTGCAGTATTACCCCCTTACATAGCGAAACATCCCATGGCTTCTAGACTGGTGACCCACACCCTTGCCCAATAAAGCAGAAGCATGTACTGAGGTGGCAGCCTAAACGTCCAGAGAGAAAAACACTGTCTTAAACTTGTGCTTCACTTACTAACGCTGCGTATTTTTTTGAATTCCAAAACAAAGGTGCCACATGGGAAAAAGGCTAACCAGGAATACATCTTACTGAGCGGTTCGTTTTGGGCTTACGCGCGACGGCGTGTTCACGCACGTGGACCGGATTACGCCCACTCCACGTGAGGAGCGGCGCGGTTTTGCACCAGGAGCAGCTCCGGCGCGGCGGGGGCGGCAGCGGGCGGCAGCCGTTATCTCTCAGTGACCAGGAAACGACCAATGCCACCTGCAAATACCACGCTTCCACGCCTGCCTGCTGCGGAAGGGCCATGCCAGATGCACGCCGCGCTGTTTTCTCGTGACCTTCACTTGCCTCTGGCTGGGTTTCCACACAAAAAGTGTGCTGAAAATGCCACACTCATTTTTACGCTCATGCCTTTGATGAATCTAAAACGCAGAGCTTTAGACATACTGCATGCACCGGAAAAGAGCTGACATTTGAACTTGCAAACTGCATGTAAATTTCTACCCCCACTCACCCCAGAAGCTCGCATTTATGTCTGCCAGAGCTGACCGTATATCCCGTTTGTTGCATCGCGACCAGGGCCTGCTTCCAGTCAGCGGTCGATGGCTTTACAACGTCACCTGTATCCAGCGCCTACAGCCCCCAGACCGGTTCTGGTAAAACCCATACCACACACCCCTGCTGGGGGACGCCTCCCGGCCGGGGTGGCTTCAAGAAGCCTTCAGCTAGGCTCTTCCCACTGACTTTGGGGCCCACGCCGCCCGGATTCCAGCTTCAACACTCTCCACCTACATGCTGGAGCTACCCGCACAATGACTGACAGACTTTTGGACCTGTTGACTCCCTACCAGCAATCGGCATCAAAGAAAAGTTGGAAGTGAGGAACGGGTCTACGAGATTGTTGTTGTAGAATTTCTGCAGCACATGTGTTGCTGACATCAACCAATAGATCGGTTGACTCTCGACAAATTAAGTTGCTGGAGGATTAGAAGCGAAAGCACTGGTCAAGTCAATCGTTTTGCTGTTCATCATCTCTGACCTGCTTGCTCTTGCAGCAGATATGAATATCATTCTTGCTGAGCCACATTATCCCACTTGGACGCTATGCTGTGGACACAATGATATACCAGAGGACAATCTGACATTCATTTCCTGTTCACACCTGCTGCCAAAACACGG
The DNA here is from genome assembly GCA_034440635.1 of Lepas anatifera. Taxonomy (NCBI): domain Eukaryota; kingdom Metazoa; phylum Arthropoda; class Thecostraca; family Lepadidae; genus Lepas; species Lepas anatifera. Next base: position 12,164 of record JAOTON010000505.1, read on the forward strand.
CGGGGCGCTCCCCAGCTGAGCGGTTATTATTTGGGCAACAGGAGGTGATGGATGTGACAACGTTCTGGAAGTGGAGGCCTCCTGGCAGGCACGTGCGCAGATGTTTGTGTTTTCCCATGTCGGACGGCTCCCGCGTGTTCCTGCACTCCTAATTACCTACATCCACACAGCCGGCGGTGGAAATCGCATAGGACATCCACGATTCCCTCAGCACATTGTGTCTGAACAGATAGCAACGGTGAATTTCACTGACCCTAATTCGTTGGTGCTTCAGGACTCGGCTTGAAACTTTCTCTTCTTTCTGCTGTATCGTATTTTATGCTTATGCCCCATACTCAGTGCTACAGTTTCACTCCATCAATCACCCCACTTGCACCAATCACGCTGTGTCCCATAGTTCTACTCAGGCTGCTATTTTCCCTACCGTCTGTCTGCAGAGTATCTGTCCGTAGGAATTTGTGATTTGAAGTATACCCACTTTCAATCCCGCGATGGGAATTTCGCTATTATCTGAAACTACAAGCAGGAAAGTGATATGCCTTATTTCGATTTATCTAATGCTTAGGGTTTCAACGAAGCTCACTCAGCTAATTCCAATCCTATTAACACTTAAACCAACTTTAGCAGGCAGATAGACGCGTTTCGAGAAAAATTGTCTTCTTCAGCATCTATGGTAGGAGGGATAAGGAACCAATCATCCAGACATGCAGCAGTTCCATAGTTTGGATTTTTGTACAAAAATTATCGTGCAACAGAACTCTAAAGCACCGTTTTTTGAGAGATATTCAATATCGTTTCTTGAATTATTCTATAATGTACACAAATAAGCTTCAAGACATTCTATATTTATCACTGTTCTAAATAATGTTCTGTTTTTATTTTATCATCATTATTGGTTTTTGTTATTATTATATAAACTAATATTATTTCTCTCTCTCTTTGCTCAGCCAACTCCTAATACAGCCGCAGATTTTACCCATTTCACCAAAGCCTGGCCCTAAGGTTAAAGTCTGCAAACTGGGGATAGAGCTAAGATTATAGCAGTTTGTAAAAACAAAGATAGTAGGAAACTACAGAAGCAGCACATATGGCTAAAAGTGATACTTTTATGAACTGATATTACTTTATAAGAAATGATACATGAACTATAAATTATCAGGAAAAGCTCTGTATGGGCGAAGAGCGCGTGGGCTCGTGGTTCTTAGGCTGCCCGGTTATAATATTTTATCTGCTTATCTTGCAAACTGGAAATATTTGCAGTCTTCCAGCACGCATGCTGTTCGCAGTTACGCCCCGTTCCAGAATAAGTCACCAACAATGCCAATTAGTCTATTCAATTGGTGAAATACAAGAACATAAAAGATCTTATGAGAGAGAGAAAGAGAGAGAGAGAGAGAGAGAGAGAGAGAGAGAATCTCTGCGCAACGTACATTTAAAATAAATACGCAAATATCAGTCTATACCTAAGAGTAGGTATCTGAGAAATGGATTCGGGATATAATTAAGTACCGTTCTCGGTAGGAATATAACTTTCAGTTGCGCCGAATGTGAGGGACAGATCTTATCGGGGTCGGATTAATCCTCGCCCCACCGAGACCATCGATAGCCTTCTTATAAGGTTTTTCACAAGATATGAAAAACAACGGAACGCAGGACCTCCCTTGAGGGCTCTATCTCTTACCCCATAATTTTACATCATCCCTGAAATTTTTCCAAGGTCACCCAAGGTCAGAGTCCCAGGCCAGGTCAGCAAGTCCCCTCACTTCAGCACCAGAGCTCTATAAGAGCTACGTTTCTCAGTTGATCGATTTGATGCTTCCTGCAGTTCATGGCCCCGCCACGAAATCTGAGGTGTATATCCGGGATTTTATTTCGTGACCCTAAGGTCAGGTCACGATGTAACCTCTTCTATTGAAAAAGCATGGGAAAAAGCTGTCTTATGATCTAAAAGGCACAAAAACGATTTCAAATGTTCAGCTTGCTCAGAAAAAGCGTTTAGGCACCCTTTACAGATCCCAGGGGTTAAATTTTTCCCTTTGACCTCTTCAAGGTCTTCCAAGGTCACCAGGGGTCAAAGCAATGATATTTTGGGCAATAACTTTTGACCTAATTAGAAGCTAGAGCGAAAACCCTTGGTGCATGTCTCACCACTAGCTTTTTCATTTGATATCACAGCAAAGTCCCTTTTTATTTTGATGACCTCAGGTCATATGAAGTCACCGATGCTACTGACCTCTGAGTCGCGAGCCACTGGCAGAATCGTGCAGTTTCACATTCGGGAAAGGTCTGGAATTTCCTATCCAATGTAGTTTACCCAGATCTCAGCCGCTCTAATGGTATAAAGAGTTATGCCCCGGGTATCTTAAGCATTGCATATTTGAGTGAAATAGCCTATCGTGACCTAACCGGCCTCTGGAGGTCAAACCATTGACCTAGGCGCTTAAAATATGAAGTAATTTCGCCTGAATTTACAAGAACTTTCTAATGCACTTTGCAGTTACCTAACCCCATATTTTGGAGTTAGAAGGGCCATCGATAGCCCAAGTGCTGATAAGGTGCCCTGGACCCCAGTAGGGCATAGGTTAAGAAACTGGATAGGCAAGAGGATGAAGCTTGCAATAGTGACGGATCCAGCCAGTCAGTTTGGGAGGTGCAAACCAAAGTCAAAAGCCAAAAAAAAATCAATAAAGCATTGAATAATTGCACGACACTGCTGACTTGCCGGTAGAATTTTGGCGTGGAGCCGGAAAAACCGTCACGGCGATGTAAAATACGGGCTCAAGAACTTGTTTTCCTATTCAAGATAATATTTCCACCGAACTTAACTGGTTCTGTTGAAGTTGAGTTAAGGCACCCCACCGCCTGCCCTTGCCCTACGCTGCGTGCGCCTTTGGGCTTTTTGCTCACCAACCTAAAGAGTCGGGCGAAAAGGCGGTCGATCGCTTTAGGGGGCAAAACATGGGTTTTGTCCCGGAAGCTTTTTCCGTTAGGGGAATCGCCTGTTTTGCCACCCCCTGGATCCGCCACTGAACACAGCTCATGACTCATTAGATAAAGTCAGACAACCTGCAAATTTGGGACAGCACGTTTCCTTTGCAAGTAGAGCCCTTCCACACGTATAAGAGACTGCGCCATCTACACTGTCC
>JAOTON010000506.1:0-79195 GCA_034440635.1 Lepas anatifera
TTCATTTGATATACGGCAAGGTCACTTTTTATTTTTGATGACCTCAGGTCATATGAGGTCACGATGTGACCTCTGGAGGTCAAACCACTGGCGGGAGGTCATTAAGTTTCACATAGCGGAGAAAGGTCTGGAATTTTCCTATCCAATGTAGTTTACCAGATCTCAATAACTCTAATGGTATAAGAGTTATGCCCAGGTATCTTAAGCATTGCATATTTGAGTGAAAATAGCCTATCGTGACCTAACTTGACCTCTGGAGGTCAAACCATTGACCTGAGCGCTTAAAAATATGAAGTAATTTCGCACTGAATTTACAAGAACTTTCTAATGCACTTTGCAGATTTACGCTAACCCCCATATTTTTGGAGTTAGAGGGGGCCATCGATGGCCCCAGGTGGGGCTAAGGTGGCCCTGGACCCCGGTGGGGCGCGGGTTAAGAGCTGGATAGGCAAGAGGATGAAGCACAGCCAGTGGCGGATCCAGCCGGTCGGTTTGGGAGGTGCAAACCAAAGTCAAAAAAGCCAAAAAAATCGTAACGCATTGAATAATTGCACGACACTATGACTTGCCGGTAGAATTTTGGCATTGGAGCCGGAAAAACCGTCACGGCGTGTAAAATACGGGCTCAAGAACTTATTTTCCTATTCAAGGCCCAATATTTACACCGAACTTAACTGGTTCTGTTTGAAGTTGAGAGTTGAAGCACCAAAACTTTGCTCATAACCTAAAAAGGAGTCGGGGAAAAAGGCGGTCGATCGCTTTGGGGGGCAAAAACATAGTTTTGTCCCGAGCTTTTCCGTTGGGGGAATGCCTTTCTTGCCCCCCCTGGATCCGCCACTGAACACAGCTCATGACTCATTAGATAAAAGTCAGACAGCCTGCAAATTTGAGACAGCACGTTTCCTTTGCAAGTAGAGCCCTTCCACACGTATAAGAGACTGCGCCATCTACACTGTCCGCGGTTCGCTCTCCAAAGCGCCTTATGCATAAGGCCGGTTCCTGGACTGTGTTCGACCGCTTTCTGCTTTAAAACTTTTCCTACTCTGGATCCAGCCATAATTCCAGAACTTGGACACAGTTTTCTTAAAGGAACAATAAATAAAGTCTCGTGCTTGATATTTTCTCACACCTAACATAACTCTAGATCTGTGGTAATGCAGTTTACTCCGTATTCTACATTGCTATATACCCCCAAGGTCATCTGACTGCAACACATCTGACGGAAAAACATAGATAGAAACAGTTTTCACTTTTTTCAATCGCTATTTTTTCACTCAATTTCTGAACCATTGAAGAGCATGCCTTGAAAAGCAGGCTTCCGAAAAGTATTGAATTGTACGTTCTCAGCATTAACACCAACACCAGTTCAGAAATGACTTAATCATGTTCACCAGGCACCACAGGACTTTACCTCCCTGGAAATATATGTGAACACATTATCTTATGATGAGAAAATTAATAAATTCCCCCGTTGGGTGAGATATTTAGGGAGTTGCGTTCTACATTCACCTGCGTCGCTATTCACCTATGTGTGCGAGTTGTTTCGGTCCCGAAGGCATACTCCCGGGCACATGAATCGGCAAGTCTGGTCTCGTGTTCGGTGGTTAAATATGGACTCATGTATCTCGGCCATAAGTCTTTGGCGAATTTAGTGCAGTCTCGCATACCTCACTAAAAAGCAATGAAGTCGAGCACCACTGGCTTTCTAGATCCCTCCACACCGAGAGTGACTCCGTCCTCGCCGCCAGGTGCGAGAGTGACCCCGTTCTCAACGCCAGGTGCGTGAGTGACTCTGACCTTGCCGCCAGGTGTGTGAGTGACTCTGACCTTGCCGCCAGGTGTGTGAGTGACTCTGACCTTGCCGCCAGGTGCGTCAGTGACTCCGTCCTCGCCGCCAGGTGCGTGAGTGACTCCGTCCTCGCCGCCAGGTGCGTGAGTGACTCCGTCCTCGCTGCCAGGTGCGTGAGTGACCCCGTCCTCGCCGCCAGGTGCGTGAGTGACTCCGTCCTCTCCGCCAGGTGCGTGAGTGACTCTGACCTTGCCGCCAGGTGTGTGAGTGACTCTGACCTTGCCGCCAGGTGCGTGAGTGACTCTGACCTTGCCGCCAGGTGCGTGAGTGACTCTGACCTTGCCGCCAGGTGCGTGAGTGACTCTGACCTCTCCGCCAGGTGCGTGAGTGACTCTGACCTTGCCGCCAGGTGCGTGAGTGACTCTGACCTTGCCGCCAGGTGCGTGAGTGACTCCGTCCTCGCCGCCAGGTGCGTGAGTGACTGACCTCTCCGCCAGGTGCGTGAGTGACTCTGACCTTGCCGCCAGGTGCGTGAGTGACTCTGTCCTCGCCGCCAGGTACGTCGGGATCGGCGGGGCCTGGTGTACGTCCAGGGCGCTACAGCGGTGACGTGCCGGGACGGCGACCATCTCCACCGGCTGTTCCAGCAGGCGGTCAGCGGCCGTCACACGGCCTCCACCCGGCTCAACGCCACCAGCTCCCGCTCCCACCTCGTCATCGGCGTCATCGTCCAGGCCACCAGCCGCGTCAACGGCACCGTGCTCACCGGCAAACTGAGCCTGCTGGACCTGGCGGGGAGTGAGAGGGTCACCAAGTCGGGCGCGGCGGCCGACCAGCTCAAGGAAGCCAACTCCATCAACCGGTCCTTGTCGGCGCTGGCGGACGTTATAGCGTCGCTGGCGGCCGAGCAGAGCTTCATACCCTACAGGTGGGAACATTGGGCATCGCTGGCGGCCGAGCAGAGCTTCATACCCTACAGGTGGGCACACTGGGCATCGCTGGCGGCCGAGCAGAGTTTCATACCCTACAGGTGGGCACACTGGGCATCGCTGGCGGCCGAGCAGAGCTTCATACCCTACAGGTGGGCACACTGGGCATCGCTGGCGGCCGAGCAGAGCTTCATACCCTACAGGTGGGCACACTGGGCATCGCTGGCGGCCGAGCAGAGCTTCATACCCTACAGGTGGGCACACTGGGCATCGCTGGCGGCCGAGCAGAGCTTCATACCCTACAGGTGGGAACATTGGGCATCGCTGGCGGCCGAGCAGAGCTTCATACCCTACAGGTGGGCACACTGGGCATCGCTGGCGGCCGAGCAGAGTTTCATACCCTACAGGTGGGCACACTGGGCATCGCTGGCGGCCGAGCAGAGCTTCATACCCTACAGGTGGGCACACTGGGCATCGCTGGCGGCCGAGCAGAGTTTCATACCCTACAGGTGGGCACACTGGGCATCGCCGGCGGCCGAGCAGAGCTTGATACCCTACAGGTGGGCACACTGGGCATCGCCGGCGGCCGAGCAGAGCTTCATACCCTACAGGTGGGCACACTGGGCATCGCTGGCGGCCGAGCAGAGCTTGATACCCTACAGGTGGGAACATTGGGCATCGCTGGCGGCCGAGCAGAGCTTCATACCCTACAGGTGGGCACACTGGGCATCGCTGGCGGCCGAGCAGAGCTTGATACCCTACAGGTGGGAACATTGGGCATCACTGGCGGCCGAGCAGAGCTTCATACCCTACAGGTGGGCACACTGGGCATCGCTGGCGGCCGAGCAGAGCTTCATACCCTACAGGTGGGCACACTGGGCATCGCTGGCGGCCGAGCAGAGCTTCATACCCTACAGGTGGGCACCCTGGGAAGCTGCAGGTGTGGAGAACACACTGCCAGGTCTTGTTAGAAGGTGCTAACTGATGTCTTGCATGGCTGCGTTCAATTGCATTGGAATGCATGCGGGGTAGCAGGTCTTTGTGCCTATGCGTTTCATCGGAACATTTGCTGATGTCAGTCATATAGATTGAAATACAGCGGTTATGCAGCGCGCTGAGCAGAATATAGAGAGCTTAATCCTAAACAGTTTTCGTTTTTCTCTAGAAAGACTGCTTTTTTGTCAGCGGGACGTTGAAGACTCTCGGCTTCACAACTTTTACTCTTCGTTTTACTTATGCCGCGTTGAATGAAAACAGGCTTGATTTAACATATCTGCAACGAATTGTTACCGACAAGACATTGGAAATTGATCCATAACGCACTATACCCATCTAGACTATATTCCAGGCCCAGCGATGATCCTGTTTCTCCAACCTGAACAGTGGAAGAATAAACCATTCTACTCTGCTGTGTGCGATCGCAGGAACAACCGGCTGACGCAGCTGATGCAGGACAGTCTGGGCGGCAACGCCAAGACGCTGATGTTCGTGAACGTGTCGCCGGCGGTAGGCAGTCTGGACGAGAGCTTGGTGTCACTGCAGTACGCCTCCCGGGTCAAACAGGTCACCAACACCGCCGCCCGCAACGCCGAGAGCCGGGAGATAGCCCGGCTCAAAAATGTGAGCAGGCTGGGCTAGTGTGTTGTGTATGTCGGTGGTGATTTCGAGCTTATCGGGTATTTTACGTTGCGGTGCGTGGTGTTTTACGTGGAGATAGAGCACTGCTGTTTTATATTCAGACAACGTGAAATCATCTCTGGGACCATTTAGCAGTGTGTGACAATAATATAAGCAAAATAAAGTATCCACGGAAAGGCAAACAAAGGATGGGTGAAATATGTGATTTTCTTATTGACATCGCTCCATTTTGCACAGATTATCGCCAAGCTGAAACAAAGAAATGAAGCAAGCTATTCCAGTGACGAGGGCTTTGAAAGCTAGCCAGAACTGAAACCCGGGCTTCAAGCGTCAGGAACTCCAGAGTCACCGACTGGCGGGATATACTACTAGTGGAGTTCATCGGTCCGGTTTAGCCTGACGTCTGACTTATCGATGATCTCGTTGTTTTCTCAGATGCTTCGGCTCTACCTCGGGCATCGGACAGCCCCGTTTAATGGCCTATAAAATATGATAAGTAGACTAGGTAGTTATTTCGATAGGCTTTCCTGTATTGCTGACTCAATTACAAGCCCATGTGTCACATTTGCTTACATGTGCTACAAAATACTAGGAAATCTATTTATAAACCGTTTTGGGCTCAATGAAGTTTAATATATGTGAACAGCGATAGCTTATTGAATCTGAATTTCACATCTGCTTGTGAATTTTTATTTATGGAGGGAAAAAGAGGGAGAGGGAAAGATGGAAACATGGAGAGGGAAAGAGGGAGTGAAGGGATATATATATATATATATATAACAGAGCTGGGATTCAGTAGACTTCTTCTACCGGCGGTATCGGTATTCGGTAGATGAAAACGGGTCATTCGGTTTGGTACTTCGGTAGATTTCCAAAAATCTACCGAATGATTCGTTATTTCGGTATTTCTGTTCGGTAGTGTAGAAAAAAACGTTATATACAAAAAACATTTAAAGCCTTTTTATACTTTCTAGAGCCCACAAAACGCCTATTCTAAGTTTTTATCTACATTCCTTCTCGAGCCTCTAAAGCTTTTATTTTAGTATATATGAGCCTTTTAAAACTATTTTTTATGTTTGGGAGCTTCTAAAAACCTTTTAAGCGTAAAACAACTAATAAACTATCTTCGTCAACACTTTTATATACCTATGCAGGTGGAAAAAAGCTAACAGTGAAATTTTTTTAATAAAATTGTTAAAACACGTTTTTATTAGAGTTAAACCTTTAAAAACCAACTAAAAATGTCTTGCATGCGTAGCACCGGGCGATATCCAAGATATGCATTCATCAATGACGTCATCAAGCGATCGCTGACGAGTGCAGGGACTCCATCTGTGCTGGAGTCGCTAGGGCTCGACCGTGGTGACGGCAGAAGACCAGACGGGCTGACCACCTTCCCTTTCTCGGAGGGAAAGAGTTAAGCGTGGGACGCGACGTGTGTAGATACATACGTCCCCTTCATAGTCAGCACTTCAGCCTCTAAGGCTGGGGCTGCCGCAGCCGCTGCTGAGAGCCGCAAACTTCGACGGTATGCGAGTATTAGCCATCACTTCGTGCCCCTTGCTGTTGAAACGGGTGGTACGGTTGGTAAGGCAGGCGCAGCCTTCCTTCGAGAGCTGGGGCGCCGTCTGGTTCGTGAAACGGGCGACAAGCGCCAGTCGGGATGGCTGATGCAGCGCATCTCCGTAGCTGTCATACGAGGCAACTCCACCTCCATAACCCTAGCTGGAAAGGAAGGTGCAGATCCGCCTTCCAAACTAAACCTCACAGTACCTTCAGCCCCTGCAAATCGCCTGGCGAGATACCGCGCCATGTTCAGGGACATGGCCGGTAGATCCCCGAGGAAGGAGAGTGAGCCGGCATCAGAGTTGCTCTCCGAGTGCTCAGGGGACCCCATGTCAGACCCAGAGCTGACAATGTGCCTGAGGTTGCGACCCTCCCAGTGAACCCGGGAAATCTATGGAGGGCAGATATATAGTAAAGGAGGAGGAAGAGGATTACGTTTTTTTAAAGTGTAAATTTTACAATGTTATTTAGTGTTTCTTAAAACTGCAATACGTTTTACTATGAGAACTTATTGCAGAATCTGAATCTGAATAAAAAACTAAAAAATTTTAACACAAATAATAGATCTATGCTTCGTCAATGAGTGATAAAATCTATGATATAACAAACAAAACACAAGCTGTAAATCACTGAAACATTTTGGGCGCAATCAGCTGAAAGGCGTGGGTCTATCCTGCTCGAAATATCAGAAGAGAGTGGGCTTACCGCCAAAACTAGTGTTATCTGTTAACTTGAGGCTCGATGCTGATTGGCCGCGCGGGCCGGTACGGCCTGTGATTGGCTGCTGCGAGGGAAAATCCAGACTTGCATCTGCAAAAAGTCTGCGTCGGCGCGGGAAATAAATTCAAATCTATCGAAGAAAACAATCCGACAGATCCATTCGGTATCGGTATCGGTAGAGGTTCGGTACCGAAGATTCGGTAGTGGTAGCTTAATCTACGCGTCGGTAGTATCGAAATACCGAAATACCGAAATTCATTCGGTAGTCCCAGCTCTGATATATAGTTATCCTAGGCCAGGTGCTTTATTTGTAGATCCAGGGACCAAGGAGGCATGGCCCCTAAGCAAACTAAATAAAAGACTAGTTGGCCCTATGAAAACGGGTCGACTAGAAATCAAATATAAGCTGCAAACTGTAAAGCTATGTTAAGGACTACTCGATACTTTTCCCAGAATGTCTGGCCCACCAGAAATTATACAGATTGGGACGAAAAACATCATTGTATTCCCCGCCGGATTTTGCGCATCCCCTCTCCCCACTACCGTCTGCAGTGTTGTCCACCCAGGTTAGTCAGGTCATGCTCCACCCTTGCCCCCCACGTACCAGAATATTGGCCCAGTCGGCCCCTCTCAAACTGGAGTGAAGGAGTCGCCGGTATTTACACCCTTTAGTCAGTCTACCTTCTATTGCATATCACGCTCGCCAGACCAACACTTCACTGAAAAATGCTCAGTGATCTTTTTCTTTGAATTGAAGAAAATTCATTTTCACCAGAGATACTCCTACAAATGCTTGAAACAAAATGGATGTGCAATTCCGGTTACCGTATAACAGAATGCAGGCTCTCTGTTTCGCCGGCATCAGTTCTGTGCGGAGGAGAGATTGAGCTTCCGGCAGCTGCGGCGGGGCGACGGCACTCCCGAGGAAATACAGTCTGGTAACCTGCGGAAATCCACAGGCATAGTATAGGGGAAAGGCGAAGAAATCCACCGGCGCTCTGGCAATAACGAGACATCAGTCATTCCTCCAGCTGTAACGTCTATGACGACAAACAGAAACATTAGCAAAAATATTGTATTTTGGTAACTTGAAATATCTGCCACGTTTTCCATCACCACCAAGCCCTCCTTGATATGATGGAGCAACAAATGTTTCAGGAGTGTCCAAACTTAGCCTGGGTGACTCTGGTATCTAACTGTGCTTTGCAGCGGAACTGCATTTCTGCGTGGCGTCACCTCGAGCGCCACCTGGATAGTTTTTCCACCGTGACTCACTGAAGCCGCTAATATAGGTAGCGCTGCTGGCAGTACTACTGGCGATACTGCTCCAAGGCGCCGCGCGCCCCGCCGCTCCAGGAGACTATGCAGAGAGTTAGGAGACGTATGCCGAGGACTGGTTGTTCAACCCTCGCCCCGGTGGGGGCAGGCGTGTTTAAACATCCCTTCGGGCTTTTTTCCCAGCGGAACGAAACAAGGGTGGCGCAAAGTGCCACCGTATACCTTATCCTCAATAAATTCCGCAACTTTTCCCAAAATTGTAAGGTTGGGTCATTTCAGGTCAGCTCACTAGTACAGGTCAAGTGACTTCACCTCCAAAATTTTTAAGGTATCATAAGTAAGAAAATTGTAAATATATCGAATTTAAACTTATACCACAAAATGGGCCCACCGAGTGCTACAAAATATATTCCGGGATTTTTCATATCTATGACCTTGGACCAGGTACCTGACCTCGGACCTCGGACCTCTCCATTAAAAAATTCACGGGGACAACAGGAAATGAGCTGTATTTGTGTAGATACAGCTGAGAATACCTTCGTCTTCTTCAAATCGTAATATTCTGGTCCCCTTTCCAGATTCATGTTGCAATTTTTACCTGTGACCTCTGATAAGTCATGTGGGGCTATTCAATCAGTTTTCAGACTTGGGCCAATAAATTTGCAGGAAATGATGATATAGCTTAAATTGCCATGCCACTACGTTTGGATTGCTATTAGGTGTAGCGTACACAGACGGGTTTCTGCCCCGCCTCCCCCATCTGCCCGTGTAGCCGTCTCGCAGCGTCACGGCGCCCCCCGGTCTGCCTGTGAATGGTGCGGTAGGGGGCCCGATCCTCTGGTCAGGTATCCGCCGCCGCCCCTTACTGTTTTCCTCTAGCCAGCGGCACCCGGGGTCGCCCGCCGCACTGTCTGCCGGAGTGGCGGCAGTTATGCTCGATTCGTGGTAGCATCCGTCCGTTCGTCTCGCTCTCGCGAATATAACTCTGGTCCTCCGAAAACTTACGTCGCTTATCGCTCACAATTAGGAGTGGATTGATATGCATATTGACTGTGTTAAGTTGAAAAGTGACCTTGACCTGACCTGAGGTCAGGTAATTTTTGTATTTTGACCTAGCATAGTCATACTATACATCATTTGATTTACCATGACGAGAGGAAGCGAATGGTTGACGAGTTAAAAACGGTTCTAGCTCAACTCTGTCAGACGCTATAGCCCAAAAACACTACTCTGACATGCAACCTTCTTTGACCTGTCATCACCTCAACATTGACCTGAGCCAAAAGGTGACCGATGTAGTTTCTTCATGAACCTGTATGAGCTATGCAACAGCGTTCGCTTTTTTCGCTATTCCGCATAGGAGCCGAGTTTGAGGGGAGGGGTGTTTGGAATTCTCTCGAACTCCCAGAAAAAAATCAGCATCGCTGTCCATGTGTACAAAACAGAAGTGAGGCTTCAAAAATAGAACAAACGGATATTTACGGAAAGCAAGACTGTTACGAAAACTGAGGCAGATAGTGTTTTTAAATGACGTTTAAACTGCTTGATGGTGCAAATAAATGATGTTTACTCGATGTATGATGTTAAATGATGTATAAAATCGAATCGAATGTCTCATGTTTCTAAGTTCGTTAAGTTTTATAAACATTCACTAACTTCTTGAGTGCAAATAAGTGAGTTTTAGTCCGCTCGGGTATCGTGCTGCCCCACGGAAAGTGGTCGATCTTATCCTGACGCTAGCATCAGACCAGCTGATTTAATGTTGCCATTATTTTTATTTGGTGGCGTGTGATTGAACAAGCATTGGTTGTATTTTTTTAAGGGAATGTGGCACATTGGTCGAATCCAGGAATTTAGTGTAGTTAGGGACATTTTTTGTCGAATATCATGAAAACGTCCATGAATCCTCTAAAAAACGTACAATGAGCTCAATATTTTGATTTTTAAAATGCTTCTCTAGGATGAAAAATAAACATTTGCCTGTGAATGACGTTATGATTTGGAAACTACTACCATATCCAATAGGATTCAAGGGCTTCAATTGGCTGATTACTCACCGTGACGTCAGCGCTGTCGTCACGCCAACAGCTGACAACTGTGGCCGCCTGGCTGGGGTACATTTGGGGTACATTTCAGGTAATTTTTAGCTTTCTCCAGGGAAATTTTGAGTTTCAATACAAATGATATATTGAGTACCGGGTTTTCCGGCATGCTTTGCAACTTGGGTATCTCAGTTAAAAGCATGTTATAAAGGTGCCACATTCCCTTTAAGTATCGTAGGTGACTTTCCTTTTATCTTTTGCCACCTACTGCATCGGAAATCCTCCCTTGCGAACAATTTTTATTCCACACAGATATAACACAATATTTGATACAACATTGCGATTTCTCAGCTTTAAATCATTGCAGTCTTTTCCCTGGTAACAGAGATTACAGAATGGAAACACCAGAATCACACTTTCAAAACGGACACTTCGAACATTTACGCCAACCAAATCACAGATGAATAAAAGTGAATAATTTGGCTACTTTAAAAATATCATTTTGAGGCAGAAAACACAGAAACACGAATGACTAGCAGAGATAACCTGTTTCTCAAATGCGCCCGCAGGACAGCTTCTGAGTGAACTGATACAATGTTTCTTGTGTAGAATGCGCGCATTTGTGTCAGACTGTTGGTGTAAGAATGTTCTACATTAGTGTGAGAAATGCATATACTTTCCTCATAACTGTGATATAACTGAACCAATATTATCGATGCATTCTAATTGCATTGCCTCCATCAAGTGTTAGATTTTACTCCATTCTTTTGCCAATATTTTTCTCCTGCGCCGTAGGTGCAGAGACCCATGTTTGAGAACTGTGACCAAAAAGCAAGCCAAAACAAGGATACAAAGAAAATACATTGCTGGGAAAACATTGATGTAGCCAACTTCATTGCAAGTATGGCTAAATTCACTGCTATTCGGCTTCTGTGCTGGGGATGGTGCAAAGGTCCCGAAACATAGATAGCACGCCCTTCATCCCAGAAACCACCGAGCCATCCGCACGGTATGGCATGGTATAGCGGCCAGAGCACAGCTGTGACAAAGGCGAGAACGGTTGTGACAAAGGCTGGTGCTGATTGGACGCGTCACAGGCTGCAGTGACACTCACGGTACTCTTCTTGTTAAAAATATCTTCCAATATTCAAACACTGTCTTTTTAAGTAAGATATGGTGAAAACATTAGCACGATATGAATATAATCCCCAAAAATAATGGTAATATATAGATAGATAAAAACATAATTCAATAAACTGCATGCCACGGTTTGCTGCCGATAGCGCTGCTTGACGACGGTTTCCAGTTTACTCTACCTAGAAAAATAGCAGCTCCTAAGGTATTTGCGTGTCCAGCACAAAAAGCACGCACACACAGAACAAAATAAAACGTAGACTTCTGACAGGCGTGGTGGCCTTCCATGGCAAGCATTTAGGCAAGTTTGTTTTGTCCTTTGTGGTCTATTTCTACTATAGGTTACCTCTGCGACCATGCCATAGTTTCCAGACGGGTAGGGTTAACGAAACAGACTCCTTTTACACTGTGCTTAAAAATGGCTAGTTCAACAAAAGTCCGACTGATTTTTTCCTAAAAGTATATAGGGCTGGTGTATGCCACCTTAGCATAATCAAGTTAAGTTAACATGTTTAGGAGAAGCCTATTATAAGACTGTTCGGACGGTCACATTCACTTATGTACTGTTTCTAAAGGTCGTGTGTTGCTGGAAACCCAATGGATACTCGGTCTTAATGTTACCTAGGCTTTTTGAGAACCTTTACCACCTTTTAAGTAGAAAAATACACGCATTAACGGTAAATTTGATTATTCAAACTTTATTGTTATTGCGCATCGATCCTTTGCGTGAGAACCTTCAAAGTCTGGGAGGGGTAGGGAAATGGAAAATTTTAGGCTAACTAGGCCGCTTAGCCCAGAGTAAAATTTGAAAATGTCATTCATTTATTGGACACATGGGTATGAATTCAGGAATGCGAAATCTTATTTTCAATGCTGCACGCAAAGGTTATTTTTACCTACGAATCATGGAATGTATCTTTTCGACACAGAGGCAAAGCATTGAACGTACGTATCAACGCACACATTGCTCCATTCTACAGCTTTTCAAGTGTTCAATTTCCACCAAGACGATCCCACACATGCAAATGAGAAGCATCGGCTTCCGACAAATTGCTCAGATTAGAGAAATTTGTCATTTAGATTCTAGGAGATCATTTCCTAGAACACCATGACACAATGGCCCACATTTGGGCTTATACACCTTACACCACACACAAGCACACAGTTTGAACGGCTCTCAGATGCTACTAGGTAACACGAGACTGACATGCCCAAAGATAATCAATTCATCGTGACATGAGTAATTCATGCGGTCTCAGCTAAGTCATTGCTTATATTGTTCAGAACCAGTTGAGATGAGTCTTGTGAGATCTCTTCTAAACAATACAAGAACGCATCTCACAAATTACTGTCACGGGACCAAACAGGCGTAAAAATAGAACAAAAAGAGCTTGAATACATCAGCACGTCTTTCACAGCTTGTGCACCAAACAAAATAGAGAACAGTGAAAAAGTTGTTTATGTACAACGAACACACAGTGCACACGGTGGCGAAACTTCAAAGCACTTGGAGATCAGCGGCACGCTAACTTGAACACTGATCCAAGTCCTATTCTCAGTCACTTTTCCTCTCTTCTGTGGTCTTTGGAAGGCTTGACTAGAACGTCTCCTGCGTGGATTGTACAGGTGATTGATGTAAATATAGGAAAAAACTTTTTCACTTCGTATAAGTGACAACTACTGAGCATAAACCTTGTTAAAACTATAGATATACCATTCCATTATATATTACCCCGTATGTATGTACCTTACCACTGTCGGCGTTTGGTGGCTTGCATGGCATCCAGTTCGGGATCGTGCCATTATATCATACCATTGATATCACGCTAATAACAATTCTATTTTGCTGTCTGCCACCAGTTGGGCCGATCTTTCCTCGGCAAATGTTGCTGAGGTATCCCGTTAATTTCCAAATCACATCAAACTGCTTTTAGGGTTAGTGACGCAGCCCAATTTTTCGTTAAACCATTTATTCAACCAGTGAAGCGTATTTGTTGTCGATAACCGAGTGCACGCTTTGCTTTTAAAATTGCAAATGAGGATGGCTTAAGCCCTATTAAATGAGTTATGGATGATCTCTGACATAAAAGCTATGAAATCGCACAGTAATTCCACACAGGGTAAATGAATCCATTAGATCATTTACGGGATTTAGACAAATACAGGGGAGATCATTTCCTAGAATCCTCTTTAACAGGTGCTAGTGTGACGCAAGCTTTCTTGTCAATGGAAAACGTAAATTCTAAATTTTGATTAAACAAATTGGCAAGTTTTATTTTATAACTTTCGGGCATTCCTTGTTGAATTTATCGATATCTTCCGTTGCGTAACATAACACCCTCCGTCTACTGACAACAGACTATGAATTTGATGAACTATACACCCGTTCTGTTCTCTATGGGTGGTCACAAATGAAACATATACCATCCAGATGGCATGACTACCAGTGGTGGACCCAGGACTTCGTTTGGGGAGAAAGGGGTTGGGGGCTCGAGTTCCCCCGTTATTGCCTCTGAGCAGCCTCTGACTATGCGTTTACAATAGGCACTGGACATATCAGGAGCTTGAGCCCCCTAGCCTCCCCCCTTGTCTTGTAATCACCACTGATGACTGCCTTACTATCTGACTGAAAAACACGGTGCTTGTCACCGCTGAAAGAAGGCTATCAATGTGAAACACTATGCTTGATAATGTGTTGTTTTAATCCAGCCGGTTGTGATGCATCTGGTAAGGCAGCAGCCGCGCCTCGGATCCCTATATGCCGAGTTCCAGATTCCGTACAAGGCCTCCAGCCAATCTTAATGTGTGATGTCACATCACGTGTCTCTTATTAGCACTGAAGGGCGCCGTTGATGGGTCAGCATCAATGATATGATGTCAGTTGTCGATAGGAGGTTCTGGTGTGACATCAATGGTTGGTGGGATGCTCCACCATGACGTCGGTGGGCGGTCGGTAGGACTGCTGTGACGTCGGTGGGCGGTCGGTAGGACTGCTGTGACGTCGGTGGGCGGTCAGTAGGACTGCTGTGACGTCGGTGGGCGGTCAGTAGGACTGCTGTGACGTCGGTGGGCGGTCAGTAGGACTGCTGTGACGTCGGTGGGCGGTCAGTAGGACTGCTGTGACGTCGGTGGGCGGTCAGTAGGACTGCTGTGACGTCGGTGGGCGGTCAGTAGGACTGCTGTGACGTCGGTGGGCGGTCAGTAGGACTGCTGTGACGTCGGTGGGCGGTCAGTAGGACTGCTGTGACGTCAGTGGGCGGTCGGAAGGACTGCTATGACGTCAGTGGGCGGTCGGAAGGACTGCTGTGAGTGGGTCAGTGGGTGTGGTGTTACGACGTCAGGGGCCGGTCGGCTGGGGTGATGTGGCGTCTCCGGCTGGTCAGTAGGCGTGCGGTGGCTGGGTGGTCTCCACCTCGCCCAGCCACGACTCGGGACTCGGCGGAAACTCGGGGGAAACCCGCGGTGCTGGAAGCATTGCTGAGGTCCCCCGCCACCATGTGAGCGGGCAGCGGACCTGGTCGACCTGGCGGTGACATCAGTTACGTCAATATCCAGGTGTAAAAACTTGAATTGTTCACGCAACAAGCTACTCGCAATAAAACTCGCACTATAACACATTGCTCACGTCCACCAACAGTAGGGGTGCCCACTTGAGACAAAAGTGAAGAATATATATAGCGGAAGGTAATTTTCCCATAATTTCGACACATGCTGACTTCAATGGTGTTACCATTTTCAGAATAGAAAAATAAGTTTTACTGGTCGCGAATCGCGTTCAAAAGTGTGGTTTTGGAAGTTGACAGTATAATAGGATATTGGAGTACAGGTTTGTAGTAGAAGCCACTGGATCATTTTAATACACTTCATCGCTTGAAAGATCATGTTATCATCAAGATAATATGTACTAAGAGTTTTTTATCACGTCATTTTGTTTTCTATTACCACACAGAAGCGCTGAAGGTTTCAGTTTTGCGGGTTATTGCGATTTGCAGTGTGACCAATTTGGGTAGGGAGAAGTGTTCATTATTTTCACCTAGGAACACTATTATTACAACACTTCTTCCGAGTTTAATATACATAATCAAAAACTTTTAATTTTAAACTCGTATTTCATAATTCGTCTAACGCTTGAAATGTAAGTTAGAATTTCTATAAGCTGAGCATGCTTATATTATCTTTGTTCCTGTTTTTTTAGAAATCGACAATAATAGCAATCTTATGGGGTTTAAAACCTAAATTTAGTTTGCTTTGGATTTTGTTTATTTTCTTCTGTGTCATTATTTTTGTAACAATTTAAACACATTACTAGGAAATACTTTACCCGGTTGCTTTGAGGCAGGGACAGGGACGGGTCAACAGG
Organism: Lepas anatifera; assembly: GCA_034440635.1. Lineage (NCBI taxonomy): Eukaryota > Metazoa > Arthropoda > Thecostraca > Lepadidae > Lepas > Lepas anatifera. Next base: position 15,457 of record JAOTON010000506.1, read on the forward strand.
GCGAATACGCGTGAAATCATCGTTTGTTTTAAGAAATTCTGAGAACATTAAACAGTTGGAAGAAATGCCTTTCATCCCCTTCCCCACCTTTCTCCCTGGATCTGCTAGTGACTTGCACAATAAGAACCTGAGAAAAAATATATCGTTCATATCAATTTTCTATATAGAATTAGAAGCTTTCAATACTCTTCCTTATTTATTTAAAAATAGAACACTGAAGTTAACCTCGCCGGGGGTGCAATAGTGGAGTGGTCAGCGCAGCTGGCTTCCACGCAGACGACCCGGGTTCAGGGCCCGGGGGCTTCTCTGAACAAGGAGCAAGCTGGCTCCCGAGAAACCCTTTCTAAGGGGAAAGAGCTGGGAATGCCATGTGACTATGACAGGTGGTGCGGCAATAAGCCCCAAAAATTATCAGAAGCTAACCTTGATTTTTTGCACGCTCATTTCTGGCAGAGTACAGAGCTGTACTGAGCCAATTGAATACGCAGCTTTGTGTCGAGGCCAATTGAAGCGATAGACAGCTATTTGATATTGAGAAACTGTGATGCAACTGATGGCTATATAAATTACCACGTGCACATAGCAGATTCATCCGATTCCAGACTTTATGCATGGGCACCGAAAGCGGGGGGGACTAGCCCCCTGTTGGCCAACCAGGGGGTGAAGTCCCCACCCCCAATTTTTGGGTCCATCTTCATTAATGCTGGCAGTTACCGAAAATGCTCAAAATTCGCCTCCCCCGGTCAGCACCAGCCCGGGTCCATTCCCCCTCCTGTAAAAATTCCGTGGCGGCGTCGTCCCTGACATCGTGGGTGACAAATCCTGATTCCTGTTCATAGAGTTGCAGATATCCAAGAAAGCAAGGCTATATCTTCCTGCTGAAGCGCGGAAAGAAAACGAGGAGTTCGTCAAGTTCAAAACGTTTTCCAGCATAGTGAAAGTTAAAAATGCCATGACCGAGAGGGGAGTAAAGCTGCTTCAAGACTATGTGAAATCTGTCACTAAAGAAGGACAGCTTCAAGGACTCATGCAGCTTGTAGAGCAGCACAAACGTTACATAACTGATTTGAAGAAGTCCACGTTGGCAAGAATGTAGAAAGGAGGAATAGGGGCGATGGCCCTCTCTTCTCACGGGCACCAGAATAACTGGAAAGAGTCGTAATAAGTACCTACAATTTGTGATTGCTTGTCAAGTTTTGTTCTCGATAGGTGATCAATGGGCTACAAAGACTTGCTACATTACAAACCGTAGATGGTTGTGATTTGTATGTTGCGGGAATCTTATTTCTTGAAAAAGCCCATATTTGGTACTGAGCATTGGTTTGAAAAAGTTTAAGGTGAATTAAATGGATTAAATAGCTTATCATTGCCATAATTGGCTGGGACCCAGCTGTACTCTGCCAGAAATGATCCTGCACAAAGAATTGAGTTTAGCTTAGGTACCCCAGCTGAAAAATACATAAGAGCGTTGAAAGCTTATAACTTGTCATGGAAAATTGGTATGGACGAGGAATTTCTTCTCAGGTACCGATTGTGCAAGCCACCAGGGGATCCAGAAAGAGGGAAAAGGGCGATAAATATATTTCCCGCAATCATTTAATGTTCCACGAATTTCGTAAAGCAAACACGAATTTCACTTTTATCGGCCCTGTTGACCCCGGCTCCAAAGCAACCGGTGAAGGTCCTTCCTAAAATATGTTTCAACTGGTACAGACAACGATGATACAGAAATAAAATCAAAATCCAAAGTAAACTACATTTAGCCGTGGTTTAAAACCCAACTAGATTGCTATTATGAACTCTGAATATAGGCACAAAGGTATTGCTGACTTGCCCCAGCATATCGACATCCTTAACCCGCGCCCCACCGGGGTCCGGTGCCACCTTCGCCCCCGGGGCATCGATGGCCCCCTCTAACTCCGAAAATATGGGGGTTAGCGCAAATCTGCAAAGTGCATTAGAAAGCTCGCGTGAATTCAGTAAGAAATTACTTGACATGTTTAAGCGCTCAGGCCAATGGTTTGATCTCCAGAGGTCAAGAAAGGTCACGACAGGCTATTTTCACTCAAATATGCAATGCTTAAGAAAACTGGGCACAACTCCTATGTCATCAGAGCTATTGAGATCTGGTTAAGTACATTTGATAGGAAATTGCCAGACCTTTTTCCACTATGTGGAGCGTAATGACCTCCCGCCAGTGGTTTGACCTCCAGAGGTCACCTCGTGACCTAATATGACCTGAGGTCACGGAAGGTCAGAAAGTGACCTTGTTGTATATCAAATGAAAGCCAGTGACGAGACAAGCACGATAGTGTTTGTTTCAGCGCTCTGGCATAATTAGGTTAAAAGTTATTGTTAAAATACTCTTTTTGACCCTGGTGACCTTGGATGACCTTGGAAAAGTCAAAGGGCAAATATGACCCCTGGGATCCGTGAAAGAATGTCCAAAAACGCTGTTCTGAGCAGTCTGAGTATTTGCAATCATTTTTTGTGGTTCTTATATCACGAGACAGCTTTTCCCCATGCCTCAGGTCACGAAATTGAAAAATCCCGGATATACACGTTGTAGACCCTGGAAGGGTCATGAAGTGTGGCAAGTTTCAAATCGATCGACTAAGAAATGTAGCTCTTATAGAGGTTCAAAGTTGAAGTGAGGTGACCTAGGTTGACCTCTCCTGGTGACCTGACCATGGGTGACCCGGGGTAAAAATTTTCAGGGATGGTGGGAAAATGATGAGGCGAGAGATAGAGCCCTCAACTGCGGTGCTGCGTTTCGTCGTTTTTCTGCTATTCCGAAAAAAACCGTAGGAGGGGCCATCGATGCCCCCGTGGGGCGAGGGGTTAAGCATACATTTCAAGCATTAAAAAAATCATGAAATATAAATTTGAAAAAAAAACCTTTTGATCATGCAGATTCTAAAAACGTGTTGTAATTATATTTTATTAGGTGATAAAAGGCTGAACACATCTCCCAAACCAAATCAGTCACACTGCAAGCCACAATAACCCCCACAACAGAGATTCTTCAGCGCTTCCGTGTGGTAATCGAAAACAAAATTATTTAAAAAGAAAAGTCCTAGCACATATCATATTGACGATGGCAAGACCTTCGAACGGTGAAGTATGTTAAAATCATCAAGTGGTTTCTACTACGAGACTCTACTCTAATGCTTTATTTTATAACTGTCAGCTTCCAAAATCCGATTTTTTCTAAACGCAATTCGTGACCTCTAAAATTTGTCCGATCATGAAAATGTTAACACCATTGATCTCAGCATGTTCGAAATCATGGGAAATAATGCGCCCCGCGATGTATTGTAAACTTTTGTCTTAAGTGGGCACCCCTTACCAACAGCTACCAAATGCAGTTCCGTTAAAACTGAACCAGACTTCCGTGCCAAAGAGTCCTAGAAAATGAAGCGAGGAAGTTGGACGTCAAATGCCGTTGATTGAGCCACTTGTCAGATTTCGCCACTATCGGCCGAGGAAATGGAGACTTTAGTCAGTAGTATAAACTGAGAAATATTATAAACGGCTGAACAGTGAATAGCACAGGGCTTAGCTTGAGAAGATAATTTTGTTTGGATCTGTCTATTTGAGTTCAAAGTTGGCCATGGTCTTTACAAATTTACCTCAATTCCCTTCCCAGTTAAAATTGCTTGTAGTGTGGTGTGGCTTCTTATTTGCAATGACCGGACTAACGTCTGCGGCTTCAAGTTTGCTTGATGCAATTCTATTGTGTAGGATATTCGCATGATCCAAATTTCAACAAAGTCTCGGCAGGAGACCTATAGAAAATAAGCCTACAACAGCAGGCTGAGCATCAGTGTAGTCGGCCAGCTAAGGTCCGCTGGCTGCCGGGCCTCGGTGGCTTACCGAGGTGCGGCGGGAACTGCACCACGGCCTCGCCGTAGGGGGGAAACACGGCTGCCGGCAGCGGCAGGCGGTGGCCCGGCCCCGGCGAGCCGTTACCCGGCAGGTTGTACGGCGGCGTCCCCGGACCCCCTGTGGCAAAGCACATTTCCTTTATTTTTGGAATTTACCAGCTTCGAGGTTATGTGGCAACGAGGTGGAAGGGACACGAACTAGGCAGAGGCTAGGGCGGGGCGGCTAACCCTGCTTCTGGGCCCACTCGATCCCTCGACCCTTTGTTCATTGAATAGGTCCCTTGATCCGGGCCGAAAGTAAATGCCAGCCAGTTTTACCCCTCCGCACCAGGTCCCTCACGTCGGTAATAATTTGCTTTCTTAGTCACAAGGTTTCTGACCTCAAAACAAAACACACGCATTATGACGTTAAGCTTTGCTCTATGTTGAGGAACTGCTCTGATATGCATGGGGAGGCTCATTAACAGTTGCAAATCCAGAGGCAAACCACAAGCCAAGTATTCATTCTACACCGGGAAATGTTAAGACAGGAGCATCATGATGATAATTATTGATGAAAAATCACGGTGAGATGCATCATCCTCACCCGCGGTAGATTATACTAACCGTGCATGAAATGCTGCGGATGGGGTAAGTGTGGACTGACCACCTGTCCCGGCTCCATGTCACACGAACTGGGCGTGTGCGGGTAGTCTATCGTCAGCTCATCTGTGAAACACACGGTACTGTTCAGACAGAGTGGATACTGTCCCGGCTCCATGTCACACGAAATGGGCGTGTGCGGGTAGTCTATCGTCAGCTCATCTGTGAAACACACGGTACTGTTCAGACAGAGTGGATACTGTCCCGGCTCCATACCACACGAACTGGGCGTGTGCGGGTAGTCTATCGTCAGCTCATCTGTGAAACACACGGTACTGTTCAGACAGAGTGGATACTGTCCCGGCTCCATATCACACGAACTGGGCGTGTGCGGGTAGTCTATCGTCAGCTCATCTGTGAAACACACGGTACTGTTCAGACAGAGTGGATACTGTCCCGGCTCCATATCACACGAACTGGGCGTGTGCGGGTAGTCTATCGTCAGCTCATCTGTGAAACACACGGTATTGTTCAGACAGAGTGGATACTGTCCCGGCTCCATATCACACGAAGTGGGCGTGTGCGGGTAGTCTATCGTCAGCTCATCTGTGAAACACACGGTACTGTTCAGACAGAGTGGATACTGTCCCGGCTCCATACCACACGAACTGGGCGTGTGCGGGTAGTCTATCGTCAGCTCATCTGTGAAACACACGGTACTGTTCAGACAGAGTGGATACTGTCCCGGCTCCATACCACACGAAGTGGGCGTGTGCGGGTAGTCTATGGTCAGCTCATCTGTAAAATGCATGGTCAGCTGACTGAAACTTCGATTTCGACCGCAAGGATGGCTAAATCTGTCTGAGACACCAGCAAAGTTTGAAGCCTTAAGTTAAATTAAAAGAACATCTGATCGTGCAGCCCACATTAACATAGGTACACTACCCCTCATCGACGCCGGAACTCGTGCAAATAAAGCCAGTGCACAATGCGCTGAAACAAAAACGAACATAACAACTGAAATTCTTTAAAATGTTGTGACGTCATATCATAGTATTTTTACACACATGTTTCAACAAAATAAAGAATGAATAACCTCGGACGGTGAACTTGCAACAGTACTATAAAGCTTATCGTTTAACGCAGTGCCTGTCGATAATTTTTTTCAAATATGCCCAGCAGGTGGACGACCAGGTGAAGAAAACATGCAAGTCCAATGATAATGAGGTCGAACAAGGCTAGTTTTAACTTTCAAAGCATTCCACCATCTTCTGAGGAATTTCGCTTGAGGAATTATTAAGAGGCGAAGTTTTTGTTCGCTTTAAGTAAAGCCTTGACGTCTATCAGAGTTGAAAGTTGTTACATCAATTTTTTAGCAGCCATGCTGAACAAACTCTGTCAAAACATACAGTGCCGATAAGTTGTACGATTCAAATAAAATAGCAGAATGAAAGGAGTGGGGTTCCAATGTTACAGTCACAGCTTTTTATAAGATGTTCTCTTCTAGACATTTTCATACTGAGGTGTCAGAGGAAGCTACACGTACGTTTTTAAATGCATGGGTATATTTTGAAAGTTAAAACATTTTTCTCGGCTTCTGTTCATCCAAATACATCCCGGGAGGTATGTTTGTCCTACGTAAGCCGCTGTCAGGTAACGGGTAGGCCCGTGTCATCACCACTGAAAAATAATTTCAGAGATGGTCTGGACCCTTGCAATGGGTGGACTGTCGTGTGATAAATCGGCCATAAAATACCTTGCTGCCATAGCACCTCCACTCCAGTATGCAGACCACTGGAAACAGGTCATCGCTTCCTTTGTTCCGGCCTCAGTCTAACTGCATGCAGGTGCCTGCGGCGCAGCAAGCATTGCCCACCGTGCAGGCCCCCCGGCCACGCTCCATCAAATGCTACACGCCGTTTTACGGCTCCCGAGGGCGAAGGGGTTGGCGGAACAAATCAATTCCCGACGCTGAAAGGCGGCGGCGGTAAAAGGTTCAAACATCCAGGGACACCACAGCGCCAGCCGATGGCGGGCCATCGGGGACAAACGCCGTCATTCTCGTGTCGTTTCCACGGGGCGGGGCCCGGCAACGCGATCGTTACAGCAATACGCCACTCAAGGGACCGATGTGTCGTCAGGCCGGCTGTATGTTTGTACGTCCACAAGTATGTCTCGCCATTGCAAACGATTTCAGCGACAGAAACATTTGCCCACCGGCGGCTGTAGCCGGGAAGTTACTGATTGCACACCTGCATCCGTACCAGAAATCACCATCGGATAGCTGCATATTTGCCGTGCTCAGCAAACAGCCTCAATGCATGCAATTTCCGCATAAGCCCATGCATAACTAATCTGTTGCATGTGCGCCGGGGCGAGGCGGCTGGTCCATTACACTAATGCCCCGTTCGGGGCCGAGTTGCTCGGGCCGACCGCGCCGTCCCTCCTCCACCATCCACCTGTTCCTCTCCACGAGTCGGGTCGTGCGCGATGGCTCGGAAGGAGCCGCCAAACGACGGCCGCCGTCGAAGCCGACGGCCACCAGCAGGCGGCGCAGCCTGCCTTCCCGCATCAGCGGCGACCGTTCACAGGCCAGCGCGGGCATTAGCACTGGCTGCGAGTGCACGCACAGCGGCGCCGGGCACCCTCCCTCTCAGCCGGCGCTTCCCTCGACGCGGCCGCTGCCGCCGGGCGAGAATTTATGATGCATCGGCGACAGGGCGGGACGAGCTCCCCTGCAGCTCCGCCCCTCCGGCGTTGCAGTCAATTTGTTAATAGTTGAGCTAATCCGGCCGGTTGAGAGACGGACTGCCGCCGAGATCGCCTATCCCTGGGGCGATACAGCCGCGGGGGACCGACGACGCGCAGAAGTTTGTTGGTCCCAGGCGGCCAGAAAATGGTCTCAATTAATGCGCGCACCAGGGCCAGTGACGGTTAACAAACTGCTCTAGAAGCTGCCGTAAAAATGGAGTGTCATTTTCACGCCGTATGTGAGAGATGCTGGGGACAACAGCGCGAAGAGAGAATGAAGCCAAGCAATACAGGTGGCGAAGCTGGCGCACGTAAATATTCCAACGGCTTATGAAGGGTGGTCTTCAGATATTTATAAAAATCCTAGACTTCACAATGAAACCTTATTAGATGCTGTAAGCTGTGAATAAAGAGTGTTGATAATTCCAGTTACGCTGATTTTGTGAGCAGATACACTTCGCTAGTGTGAACTCATCCCTCTTTTGATCCTCAGGGTGCTCTCCAGCCTGAGGTTTGAGTGACCGAGTAATCTAGGACAATGAAACAATGCAAGATGGAGGTCTCCGGAATCTCTCCCTCTCCTACTCTATGCGAAGTGGCTGTAAGGAAATAAATGTGACACTTGAACAACCATGCAGCATTTATCATCATGATCAATATGGGAAATAACATCAAAACTACTAGGTTCTTCCGGCCCGCCAAGACACCACCGCATATCTCAGTTCTTCGAAGAACTAATAGCACCACTAATAGCACCTAATAGCACCAACCTTCATTGTTGTAGGAGACATCTTCGTCGGACTCTGAAGCCTTTTCTCCCGCGTGTCTCTTGTCTCCAGGCTTCATGTTGCGGAAGTACTGACCCCAGCGCGACCTTCCCGCGTCCTTCTTCAGCCGCTTCTCCTTTGCTCTCCTGAGAACGCACGGGAGGAGAAGGTCAGGCGGTCAGTTTTTCCCGAAGCTTTAAGCATAAGAAAATAATATGACCAGATATGATACCTACTTACCATCACAACATAAGAAAACACGGACATAGAGGATAAACTAATGCATTTAAACAATTTTCTATGACCTTTAATACCTTGATCAAGTTATCTTGAAGCAATAACATGGCAGCAATCTTATGTCTTATGAAAACATATTTTGCCTAAAACCTGCCAAAATCTCCATTCATGACGGCTTTAGTTTCCAGTTGAAGAGGAAATTTATGGGTGCTTTATCAAGAAAAAGGTTTATATATATATTTTTTAAAATAAATTTTGTCCAAGTTGTTCCAAGTTCGACTATTGGAGTCGGAGTCTCACTGAAGTCATCAATGGACTTGTCACGAAGACCACGACCCCACCACCCGAATGAGCAACTCCCACAATGAAGGGTTGATTTAGAAGCCAAAGTTTAACGTCCCACAAAGCACAGGGACGGCCGCCCCGCTCAGGTCACCCTCTCATCAGTCAGTTGCCAGCCGATCTGTACGTCGGGTAAACTATTGAGCGCAGGAGCGTCTCAGGGGAACCGATCCCAAGCCTGGACATTAGGGCGTTTCAGATTGGGGTAACTTTTCCAAACCCACTCATTGCGCCCCTAATCCCGTTCTCTGGTTCATTTGAAGTCGAATGGTACCATTTTTATCGAGATCGGACAAAATTAAGATCTATCGCAACGAGCTTGAAAAAAGTATGTTTTTAACTTCTGCCGCCATTTTGGGAAATATAACCAATGGAGGTAAATGGGCAAAATAGGTATTCATTTTGATCGTCTGGGCGTCGAAGGTTGAAATATGGCCATAACTTGCCTGTCAAATCAATGATTTAAAAATATCGGCAGTTTAAGCTTCCATGATCAGCCGTCAAATAGCCGATTCGGAGCCATTACATACCTTACTATCAAAACCTATGTCAAAGCGCTTAAACGGGACCATGTGCAACCATTTAGCTGACTGGATCACTGGAGATAGCTGGTGGGTTTAAATTGTCTTGAAATAAGCATTTCCAACGTATAAAACACTACAGATGGTCTGAACTAGATGGTATTTAAAGTGCCCTGGTCTGAACATAATTCGATATTCGGAATTTGAACGTGTCGGGAAGACTCGTTGCATGGCTTTATCAGTAGCGAATTATGAAGACTTCATATAGGTACGACATACACAAAATGCATTCAATTTCTTAAAACATGAGCCGGAGCATTACACAGGACAAAAACACCATCAGCAACGTAGGAATGAACCTATCAAGATCATGAGCTCTTTTGCAACTTCGAGATGACAACAGTGCTACACACGTTTCGGATTCTTGTCAGTTGCGTCTTGCGCCCATGGTTTCGCTCCTGCATGTCACGCAAAAATACATATAGCTGCTTACAAATGCATACACACAATTATGCAATGATGATACAACAAACGCCTGAAAAATATTCAAAACATCACAGTGTAACCAGTGCGCCATCAGCAACACAAGAATGAGCCTATCAGATACTTAAGCTTAAGGCTATGTGCACCATTGTGTTTCCAGCCGTGCTACACACGCTTGAGTGCCGCTTTTGTCAGATGTGACATTTGCCTACGGTGCCGCTTCTCGGCTTGCAAAGCCACCCAAACTGTTCTTTGTCCTTGACTTTGCCCGCGAAGTCCTTGAGCATGCCGATTCCCCGTTCTGCTACGTCATTGGTGACCTTAACCTCCTTAACAAATGTGTGAAACTCCTTGTGACAAACTCCTTGTCCTTGTGCCACTCGTCTGGGGTTTTCGTCAGCCACTCGTGGGATTGACACACCACCCCAATAGTGGTCCACGACGAATTGTCTATCAGATCGACGAGCTGTGTGGACTTTTCGAGGCATACTGGATTGCTATCCATTGTACTATCACCGCTGCATGGACGGGGCAACTCCTGTAGCTTTTCACAGATCGCCATCTTTTCATCATCACAGATGGAGCAGCTGCACAATTTATCAATTTATTTATCAATTTTTGCAGTTCTACAGGCCTGTTGGGAGGCAAAATAAAATTTTTGTTGTAAAAATTTTTTAAATATCGTGGCTATTAGAATTGTTTCAAATTTCGGCACCGCTAATCATTTCCGAAAAAAATCCTTGCGCCTGGTTGCCAAAAAACATAGAGCAACATATTTATCCACCTTCAGGAGTACTTACAGCCTTACCAATCGTTGGGATCATGTTTGAACCAAACTTTCAATTATGAGGTTTGATCCCTAGGATCAAAATATTTTCTCTAATGACGAAAGTGCCTTCTGCCGTACCACTTATCACCCGCCTCAGTGGGCCGCCGAGCCAACTTCGCCCCAGCAGTTTGTTTTTCGAACTCCCTCGCTTGATCTCGGCTCTTAAGCAGGACAGCGAAAAAACGGGAACGCTGGGGGATAGCTCGTAAGAAATAATAAAGAAACTGTGTCGGTCACTTTTTGGCTCAGGTCAATACTCAGGCTACGAAGGCCAAAGAAAATGACAGGTTAGAGAAGGGCTCCTGGGCTCTAGCGTCTAACTGTAACGAGTTAAGGCTAATTGTTGGGCGTCATTCGCTTCCTTCCGTTACGGCAAACCAAATTATCTATGATATGACCAATTGACCATACTACGTCCAAATATACCATGACCTGGCGTAAGTTCAGCTCAAGATCACAATCTAACCTAAAATAGCTAAAACACATATAAATCGACCTGCACTGATCATGCAAACGAAACACTAACAAAACGAAAGTTGTCATCATTTCCCTCGACGTTATTGACCCAAGCCTGAAAAGCTGCTTAAGTAGTCTCATATGAACTTTCAGAGTTCCCAGGTCCAAACTTCATATTCCTTTACATGTTTATTTATTCATTGATCTATTCATTTATAGAGGCCTGTCACTCCATTTAAAAGGCAGCCAGGCGTGCCCCCACGGCGATCCCAACGAGAACAGCACTCTCACGTTAACACCGTAACATAAAAATTTTACAAGTCGCGGCATGCCCTGCTAGGAGAGGAAAAATAACTTCGAAATGGTTAGAATATTACAACCAGATTTCTAAATGGTAGACTCTTGCACACCTTGCAAAAGGTATCGACTACTATCCCACCATTTTAGAAGCATTAGCATAGTTTAAACAATACTAACATTAATAAGCATTCCCAAGCAAGCTGCATTAATTATATGGTTAGTAATACCTTAGCTGCCAGCAAACAAATAGTCAAGCTAGTAACGTCTGCCAGTAACCAAGGGAAAATTGGAGACCTGGCCTTGGTTGTACGGTTGAAGGAGAGAGGTAGGGCCTTCTTGCACGCCATACCCACAGATCATATATGCAAGCAGACCCTCAGCCCTACGCACTTTTATAAGAATACACGTCAAAAGGCGCACAGGTTAGACATACACCATGAGGCATTGCACGTATAGCTCCTCTCACACAGCAGAACACACCACACACTCTTGAACACAACATATATACAAATTTCACTCAAACGCACACCCACGCACTCCCTAATCACACATGCAAGTACATACCTGCGGAGATGTCAGATTATTGTTCTGTGCTATAGTATTATATTATCTTATATTTTTCATATATAATTATTGTTATTTCTATTATATATTATTATGGATGTGCTATATCATTTTCTCTATTAAAAATTTTCCAGACTTCCACGCCATTGAGGTGACTTTTAAAGTGTCATCGCGATGAGTATGAAGAATTAACAGGCGCATTGACGGGGGGCTGGTACCCACCCTGGGATTTTCGGAGATAGCATAAAAACGGCGGCGCTAGCGCCGCCGTACTTGGCATACCTTTTTCTCATCATTTTTACAACTTTTTTTATTTTAAAGTTAGGTCATCTCAGGTCAGGTCACCAGTACAGGCCAAGTGAAATGACCTCAGAAAAAGTTTAAGATAGCATAAGTCAGAACAGGGCGAACTCATCCGATTGAAACTGATGCCACATAATGGGCCCAGCGAGTTCTCTAAAATATGTTCCGGTATTTTTTATATTGATGGCCTAATTTCAGGTACCAGCCATGACCCCTCCGTTGGAAATAGCAAATACATGGGAAAAATGTTTTTAACTAAATAACTTATTAACGGATGGTGATAGAACGTTTATCTTAACGGAATTAGATTTTCCTTGTCTTTGCGGTTCTAATGACATGCAATTTACCTAATATGACCTTGACCTGACCTCAGGTCAAGTCAAATTCTTGATTTGACCTGGAAAGGTCATATTATATATCATTAGATTTGGCTTGCTTCGAGGATACCACTGGTCTAAATTTTTTTAGTCTATTTGCTCTATCTTTACTTGTTCAGACGTAATCACCGAAAACCTTCATTTACATGTTATCCCTAGGACGCCGTGTTTTGACCACTAGTGATCTTAAATGTGACCTGACAAGAAATGGTTTAGATATTTTCGATGGAGAAGTAGATGGGCTACCTAACACAATTCACCGTTTTTCGCTACTTAGCGTGGTTCTCGAGGTTTTAGGGCAGGGGGCGGGTACCCGCCCCTCCCCGTCAAAGCAAAGGTGGCCCAGACTCCCGTCAATGTGCGTGTTAAGGCCATTGAAGGAAGCGGCAAGGAGGAGGAAAGGTAAGGAAAAATGAGGTGGGATTCTACCCGGAGGGGTCTCTGCAGTCTCAAGCGCAAGCGCTCACAGACCCCGATATAGTAAAGATGAAGATAAGGATTACCGGATAAAAAATTACACACTAACGCACACACGCCTCGAACATGTAAGCTTAAGTAAATATATAACATCATTATTATGAATATTATATATTACACGCTCATAAAAATATGAAGATAAAAAGGATACATTATTTGGCTTCGTATTCATTTTGTCTTCGATTTTATAATTTAAATTCCTTATGCTCCATCTTGCGGGTGCGATCGCTGATTTCCAAACCCCAGTATCGTTCACTTTGTCCGTTTTTATCTGTTTTATCTCCAGTCCTGATGTTTGCTTGAGATCACAAACCTCTTTCCTTAGTTTTTCTCTAAAGAGTAATCTTACTAGAATACTTAAATCGTCCCGCCTCCGAAACTTTTTCTTGAGGTGGCCAACAAAAACACGTGAGACGTAACGAAAAATCAAAGAGAAAAGTACGCAGCGAAAAAATAGCAGCCCAAAAGTGATTATATAATTATTATTTCTATCTTCTTTTAGCCTGCGCCACAGACAGTCAAGGTGAATGAAAATTAGCACATAATGTAACACAAAAATGAATCACGCACCAGTATAATCACCAGTATAATGGTGCATGGCTGGAGCATCAGGGAGCGGAGTGATGTCGGATTTGGTGAACTTTGCTGCGAACGCCTTATTTAGAACATTCGCTTTTTCTTGGTCGTGGCTTATTTGTATCCCATCAGCGACTAGAGTTGATAAGCTACTGTTTCCGCATCTGGCTGTTTTAAGAAATGACCAGAAGCGCTTTGGGTTTCGCAGAAAAGTCATCCGTAAGTCTTATAAGGTATTGACTATACTTGATGTTCGCAGAATTTTTAAACTCTCTCCTTTTATCTCGAAAGCTATGAGCAGTTTCGTCACAATGGTTTCTTTTTATTCTTCTAAATGCTGCTTCTTTCTCTCTGAGTAAGTCCCTGAGTTCGCGATCAAGCCATGGCGCTTCCTTTTCCTTTTCGCTTCCCCTCGACGACGGGTATGCAATCACGAATCGCTGCGTGTAAACAATCGTAAAGCAAATCAACGGCATCATTAACAGGCATATTGTCGAGGATATTCCATGGTATAAGTCTAAGTAAAGTACGTAATCTTTCAAAATCAGCTTCTTTGTAGTTGAAGGCAATAGTGCGAGACGTTAGAGTAAGGGGTGACTTTACATGTTTGATAGTACACCGCACTCCTGGTGAGACCTGACCTGAGATGACCCAACTTAAGCTTCTCCGAAAAGTTGCAGACTCAATCAACGATAAGGAGTGTCAAGTATAGCGTCACTTCGCGCCACTTTTTTATGCCGGTGGGAATTCAGGACAGAGGTGTTCAGACACCCCCTACTGGGTGACGGTTGAAATTAATAATAATAATTGTTAGGATTTAACGACGCACCAACTGCCAGGGTGATATGGCGTCGCCAACTCTCACCATGTTGGAAGGAATATTGGGGTCGGTTGAAAGTCTCACTTCTTTGATATTGTGACTATTGATTCTTGTTTCAAGTGCTGTCATGCGTAATATCTTACCTCCACCACTTCTATAATGCACCCATATATGCGACCGTAGCACCTAATCACACTGTTCTTATTCGTGTACAAAATGATATTTCAAAGCTCATCTGGACTATGGAGGCCTTTCGCATACAAATAATCAGAGGGAGCCTATGTATGGTCCCAGATGGAAGGCTGTCTGCTCGGCAGAGTTGGGTGTTGCCATGGCGACGCACTCGGCAGAAGCGAGATAAAAGAGACGAAGCCAACAAAACACTACCCGCTGATGGATGAGAACCCCGCTTCAGGGGACGGTCTGCCCAACAACATGATTAGTGACGGAGAACCGCTGCATTGCCATTACGAGCAGAAGCCTGCACGGAGCCATATAGGGAGGGTCCCCAAACCATTACATGTTTTTTTCTGGAAGCTTCCGGGAATCGCAAATCAGTACTTGGGTCTAAGACGGTGAGATAAGATATGCATTGTGGTAAAAAGTGATTGAATTTTAAACAACACGTATCACGTATTAGTAAAATCAAGTTAATCCCACAGGCAATCGCGTTTTATTTTTTCGAAGGAATAATTGTGATAATTACAAAATATAATTAAACATGTGAAACTACATCAAACGTCATCCCACGATGCTGATTACCATGCGACTTGTAGCACTCCTTCAATGCTGTGTGCTACGTTGCTCCACCCACCCGTTTGTGCCCACTATTTTCACATTCAGAGCAGCCGTATTTTAGGAAATGAGATCAAACACTGTTACCAGAATGCTACACAAGGGCGCGACTTTGTAGGTATACTTCTGGGGATGCAGGTGCATTCTCGATGTAAGCTTTTGCTTTCCCAACCGTCACTTTGCACCAATGGTGTTCTTGGTGAATCCTGTGCAGCGTCGCCGGCGCAGTCCTAAAAAAACTCCCTTCTCCCAAGAATGCGAGTAACAGCGTCTCCAGGCTGCGATCTGGGTCTCGAACCCACCAAACAGGTCACTCCTCCAGATTTGGCATCCCCAGTGCCCTTTCCAAAGTTACATAATCAACGCAACGCACCGGGCACCATAAGTACCATGAAGTGTGACCAAGCCTCCAGGTGCCACCCTGGGGAGGGACTGACCTGTTCTGGAACCAGACCTGGACGACGCGCATGTCCAGGCCGGTTTCCTGGCTGAGCTGTTCGCGCACGTGTCTGGCAGGCTTGCTGCTGTTGTTGTAGGCCACCTTGAGCGTCTCCAGCTGCTTGGCGGTGATGGTGGTGCGCGGCCGCTTGTTGGTGGCATCCGCCTCTGTGAACCACAGCACCAATTGACAATGTGACTGGTGGTATGTGCTAATATTATTTTGCGTCCATCAGCGTGTAAAGTATATCCACTCAATAGTGTTTGCATCGGTACATAGTCACTGCAGGTTATTACGTGACGTTAGGAAATCATGTCACCCTGCCTGAACCCAGCCAAAGGAGGTGTTCCTTCACCTTTGTACTGATTGTTATGTTGAAATATTATAGCTTTTCTTAGTGTTTACAATTTTCCACAATGTCCTTTTTATATTCTGTATCATTAGCTGTTCCATGTCTACAGCCCCATCGTACCACCGTCCAGTAACCGATCTAGAATTTCGGTAAGGGTTGAGGGGAAAAGTTCCAGGAGATGGGTTATATCACTTCGGGGAGGGGCCCATTTTGTGTACTCCGAGGAGGCCCTCTTAACGCATTTGGGGGGGGACAGATGTTTGAAAAGTTTTAGCGGAAACAGTGGATCAAACGTGGCGGAAGGAGCGACGCTGTCCGTAGAAGAGCGGTCAAATAGTCTGTGGGCGCCTGTAAATGGGTGGCAAACAATGAAAGACGCTAAAGACAGAAAGTCTGTTTCAGTGCCACCTTTAAAAGTCAGTTTTAGCGCCGTGGTATCGCTCAGTCCTCAACTTTGTTGGGGCGTTCAGGGCGCCTTCAGTGCCCGACACGTGTGCCCGGCGTCCACAGGAGGGCGGCTGCGTGAACCTGGCGAAGGAGGGCGGTCACCCCCTCAGCCCCCGCCCCTTGGATCTGCCGCCGCCATCGCCTACCTGTGTCGCCGCGCTGTTTGGCCTGCTGGTAGTCCTCCTTGCAGACCAGTTTGCCGTCCTCGGTGAGGTAGAACTCGTCGCCGGTGTTGAGCTGCCTGCTGCAGAGCACGCAGACGAAGCAGTTGAGGTGGTAGACGTTCTCCTGCGCCCGCCGTACCACCTGGTCCGGTGGAATGCCCGCGTTGCAGCCCGAACACTTGGCGCCGTACCGCCTGAGAAATTCCAGCGAGTTTTAGGAGGGGGAGAAGACTCCTGACGTCGAAATTTGAAAATCAATCCGACGTATACCGAATCGGATTCATCTATGACGATACATACATCTCTACGACAGTCCCTCTGAACGGAGAGGCAGCTGATGGCGACATTTGAAATCACTACATGCTTCTGCTCCTCTATTGCTTAATGTTAATTGCAAATTGCATAACTACTTGAATAGCTGAATCACGTTATTTAAGTGGGAATATGTATATATTCTTAACTGGGACTCCCGTATGTGCGTTCACCATAGCAGACTGACTACAACTGCGGATCAGAGGCGTTCTATTGGTACAAGTCTCAATGCCAGCACACAGGAATCAAATAAGCGAGTTGTGAATTTCTCCCAACTTATGATTCCCGTGCATTTAATGAATTCCAGCCAGCCTCGCTCCAACATAACACAATTATCCTATCCCAACAGCTAGAGAGCCCGTAACCATCATCAATGTCTAGCCATCATCCGACGCACCTGAAGAAATCTTCCTTGCAGAACACTTGTCCGGAGCGTACGAAACACTTGTCGGCCAGCTTGGCGCCGCAGTCGGCGCAGACGAGGCAGGAGCCGTGCCAGCATCGCTCCAGCACCTTCAGGATGAAGCGGTCCATGATCGGCTTCTCACAGCCACCGCACTTCGGAATAGTGGCTGCAAACGAGAGATCGTTCTCCGTGAGAACGGCCCGGGGCTGCCAACACTCGCAACCTTATTTTTACCTCAGGATGTTATTTGAGAAAAAATGGTTTGATAAAGCATGTGGGAACATGGCAGTAGAAAATGATTCAAAATGCAATGTCACCCCGCCAAGATAATTCAGATTTCATCACATTAAAAGTTATCCACCAATGCAAATGAATATGCTCAAAAACCATTATTATCAATTTAAGTCCATCCTGCACATGGAAATATGACTAATCAGCAAAAACGGCAATCCAATGAAGCGAAATTGCCGCAGCCTTCTCGAGAATCCATCAATAGTTCCGGGACATATTCCAGCATTCGATCGGTGGCTTACTTTGCTCCACAGTGGTTACTACGGATACGACATCGTCAAACAATCACTAATCAGTGAGCCTCATCGTAACGAGACATGTCGGGTGAGGAAAGAAGGACAAAAAACACGAATATAAAATCTGAAACTCCTCAGGGGTCACTACTATTAGAGAGTGTCATGAGCCGAACATGAGGCTGAAGTGATTTTTCGGCTGAATTTATTTGTGGTGGCGTTGAGTGACTTTAACGTTCGCTGACTTCATACTTGAACATGTTTTCTCACAGTATAGAAATCGTCATGCATCACAAATAACATATTGCGTTTCAAGCCTCCATGTGCGACTCTTCCCGGTAGGTCACATCGTAGTTTGCTACGTTATCAACGCTCAGTCCCATAATGCACTGCATATATTTTAGATTGCCTTCTTCTGTGTTTGAAAGAAACGTGCTTGTTACGAGAACCACATAATGATAACAACAGCAGATTGTTTTGTTAATTTGTTGTGTCTTGCTCCTGATCTCTCATCATCATTTACAGTTAAAACCAATACATAACGAGGAACTTTACCAAACATGTTAATATTCACTGTCATGGAACTCAGATGTTAGCAGTATCAACTTATCTCTTTGAACGACATTACCTCGACTGAATTACCGAGAAACTTTAAAAGTTAACCGGACTGGCTAACGCATCCGCTTCTCACTCCCACTATACAAAACCCGACATTTTACCCTTATTAGACACTCTTGGTTTGTTTCATGACAGAGGTAGACAAGTTATTGGGGGGCACAGAAGTATAGGGGCCAGCACGTCCGATTTCCACGCGGGGCACCAGGATTCAAGGCCCGGTCGATTCCCTGCGCAAGGGGCAATCTGGCTTCCGAGAAACTGTCTCCGACAGAAACAGAGCTGGCGACACCAAATGAACCTGGCAGTTGGTGCGTCGATAATCCCCAGCAATTATTAACATAGTTGGTGATCCTAAGACCACACTGTCAAAAAAAAACTGCAGGATTTACCCCACCACATGGTGAGAAACATCCAGAGAAGCTGTGGTGAGGAGATTAGTTCAACTTTACGGTGCAGGCTAAATTCGCTCCACCGCATCAGCCTGGAAATAGCCGGTAATGCGGATCACTACCTTCGCTAACCGCACCTACTTATACCTAATCAGGCGGCGCCTATCACCTCTGCAGTTGGTGCGTAGCAAAGCTCCAAGGATTGTAGCGAGTTGGAAACTATTCATCTGATGTATTGTTGTTCCTGTTTTGCTTTAGCTTGCTGGGTTCGGCAAAGATGCCAGATTTTGTTTTCATGCCGGCTGCTGGATTGTTTGGGCTGGGGGCGTACCAGCCTCTCCCGTCATATAGTAGCCGTTCATTTAGCGATGCCGGCTGGGCGTACCAGCCTCTCCCGTCATATAGTAGCCGTTCATTTAGCGATGCCGGCTGCTGGATTGTTTGGGCTGGGGGCGTACCAGCCTCTCCCGTCATATAGTAGTCGTTCATTTAGCGTTCCAAGAGTAAAAATAAAACTGAACTACGAAATCAGGATTACAGCCATCCATTCTCAGATGGAAATTATTTAACACCTGCAAAACTATTCACAGCATCAAAATATCTAAAATAGCGTTATTGATACAAAATGAAATGTTCCGGCTTAATTCTACCACGCTAAGGAGGCGTGTATAATTGCATACTTTCGAGGGTGCACGAGCATCCCTCAACGTGGGAAAGTTCCCCAAAGCGTTCAAGCTATGATAGATTTATAAATATATAAAAAATATAATATGTATATATATATATATATATATATATATATATATATATATATATATATATATATATATATATATATATATAAGTTACAATGATGTTTAGGCGAATTTCAAAAACTAAATTTATAAAAACATTATATTGCACCACATAAACGCGTTTCGTATTAACTTCATCAGTATGTAGCACAATACAAGTATAAATAGAAACAGGAATATTCAAACATCAACTTGGAATTTCGGCAATCATGTCCTGTGAACAATTATTCAACAGTCCTTCAGCGAAAAAGTTTTCCGAATATTAGCACAGAGGCCACAGTGTGCACACATTCATACCATAAAACGCGCCTTCAGAATAAAATAGTACCATAAACCTAAATATTTCAAAACAATTAACTCTGGTATACGCTTGTAATGAATTTAGCTGTCGGAGTGCTTAAGTTAATGAAACCCGTACGATGTCTGATACAGTTGTTTGATAAAATGAAAGAAGCTTCTACGATTTTCCTAGCTCTTTTGCTGATATTTTTGGCTACAACTTTTGCCCCTCCCCAGTCCGGTAAATGTTTACACTCCATGCTGTGTACTACTAATGCGTTACTCTCTCGATTATGTATAAAATCTTTCCTATGTTCTGCTAATCGTATTTTCAAACCTCCATGTGTTTCACCATAATATGACTTCGGGCAACCTGTACATGGAACATTGTAGACTACACTATTTTCCTGAGTATTTTCCGACTTGCAGTAACTACTGAACATATCCCCTATTTTTCTCCCTGACCTTTCGATTAGAACTATATTTAATCCTCTAAGTTTTTTATTCAAATCTTCCGTTTGTGAAGATTGAGGAACAGTGATTACTCTCTGATATTCCTTTTTATTTTTAGTATTTGACTTCTTTCTTATCTGTTTAACCTTATTTTTGCATGTAATGAGCAGAGCCTTCGGATATCCTAACCTTTCAAAAATTTTAAATATATGGCCTATTTCTTCGTTGAGGAACTCTATGCTGCAAATTCTCAAGGCTCCCAAAAGAGCCTTTAGAATTTAGAATTCCCTTCATTCTCACTAGACGAGGAGAATGAAGGAAAGTTGCCATTTTTGGACGTATTAATAGTTAGGAACGATGAGGAGGTTAACTTTAAAGTCAACAGAAAAACAACTAACAAGGAGGATTATGTTCACTACTTATCTGCACATAGCCAAAAAACAAAAACAGGTATAGTCATAGGATTCTTTTTGAGAGTCTTTAGAATTTGCAGCATAGAGTTCCTCAACGAAGAAATAGGCCATATATTTGAAATTTTTGAAAGGTTAGGATATCCGAAGGCTCTGCTCATTACATGCAAAAATAAGGCTAAACAGATAAGAAAGAAGTCAAATACTAAAAATAAAAAGGAATATCAGAGAGTAATCACTGTTCCTCAATCTTCACAAACGGAAGATTTGAATAAAAAACTTAGAAGAGTAAATATAGTTCTAATCGAAAGGTCAGGGAGAAAAATAGGGGATATGTTCAGTAGTTACTGCAAGCCGGAAAATACTCAGGAAAATAGTCTAGTCTACAATGTTCCATGTACAGGTTGCCCGAAGTCATATTATGGTGAAACACATAGAGGTTTGAAAATACGATTAGCAGAACATAGGAAAGATTTTATACATAATCGAGAGAGTAACGCATTAGTAGTACACAGCACGGAGTGTAAACATTTACCGGACTGGGGAGGGGCAAAAATTGTAGCCAAAAATATCAGCAAAAGAGCTAGGAAAATCGTAGAAGCTTCTTTCATTTTATCAAAAAACTGTATCAGACAACGTATGGGTTTCATTAACTTAAGCACTCCGACAGCTAAATTCATTACAAGCGTATACCAGAGTTACCTTTACCAACGTGTAATTTTTCATAACATTGTTTGATTTCCTGCGTACCGCGCGAGACATTATTACTAGAATGAACCTCCTCGAGAACACCTCTGTGCATTAGTGAAAAACTCAACGAATCTCAGTTAAGAAAAGAAGAAAAGCAAGGAAGGAAGAATATTTCAGTGTGTGGTGCAAGTTTGGGATGAAAAATGGCTCCAAGAGTGTTCATAGAGTTATCAAGAGTGTTCTGTGAAACCTGTGTGCATCAAAATTTTAAGCTCATTTCTTTATTAAACTAATGAATAGCTGGTGCATGAAATGTGAAGTATAATGTAAATAGTTTTAAACACTTTGTTAGTCCCGATAACTTCGGTTTCTCAGGTTTGTGGTTTCTTCCTGCTTTCTACTCTAATTATGTGGTCAAGCTAACTCTTACCCTTCGGGCGGACCAATCATTGCAATACTATGATCTGCATTAGTGGTTAAGTAGGATATTACTTAATACCCAATCTAAATTTTACAGACCCTATAACAAATTCAAATAACATGGCACCAGTTTCAGTTAAATATATTGACAACCGATTTGAAAGGTTCACTCAAGAAAATGAACAACTAAAAAAGGAACTATGGGATCTTAGAGAAGAATTTACAAATATGAAAGCGGGCTTCGAGGAACTTCAGTTCCTAGTGTCTGAAAACATCGAGAGACGGGAAGCAGTCGAGACCAACTTAGCATCTGTAGACACGAAGTGCTCCACACTAGCCAATGATCTAGCTGGTGTACATGAGAGATGCTCGACACTTGCCGGTAAGCACAATAAACTTAGTACAATACTTGAGCTTCAGTGTCATTACTCCAGTATGGGAACCCTTCTATTATCAGGGGCAGTCATTCCCGAGTTTAGAGCTGAAGAAAACACCAAACACATGATTCTCTGGGTCATTCAGGAATACCTGGGGATCAGTATCCATCCCTTAACTGTCACAGTCTGCCATAGACTTAGGAACAGGGGTACCGTCCTTGTGCGCTTTGCAAACAAGGATGAACGGGGAGGCGGTGTATCGAAAACGTATCTCTCCAGTGAAGCATGGTCTCCTAGTCCATGAAAGCCTGACCTCCAGTAGGTTAGCTGTAGTGAAATTAATCAAAGAGATGCATCACCCAAAAGAACAATCTCCTTTCCTCACCCATTACACTAGCCAAGGAAGAATCTTCATCAGACCTAAAGGCTCCACTCAAGCCGTGGAAGGGGGAAGTGGGTGCTACCAAGGCAGACCTCCTCGCTCTATGCCCAGAGATAGCCAACAAGGGAAATGATAACTCAGCCCCTAACAGGCAACTGCCTGTGGGTCAACACAAGTCTAGCCCCTCTCAAAACCAGGGTAGCAGGGTTAGTGCTATTGGAGAAAAAGCTGACAACCCTAGGCACATTGTCACCTCCAACCCACTCCCTGATAGTGGAGAGACTCATGTGAAATCTGCTGATGCTTCTCTTCGCTCTCTGACTGGTGGATCGGTGTTGGGAGCTGGCTTCCCTACATCGAATGCAAGGGCACCCTCAAAACTCTTGGTGACAGACTTGGTGCAGTTTCTGTTGCGGGGTGTTGTAAATGGGCCCACCCCGCTGCCCGATTCTAATGGGGGGCGTAAGATTGTCCCAGCTGCTATCTCTGCTGGTACAAACAAGACCCAGACTGCCTGTGGTATGGTAGACGCTCCATCCTTCAGTGATAATAGATCCAGGTAAGATATCTGAGGAGCTCCCTCCCGGTCCTTCCGACACTCATCGACCAGATCTGTGTGTAGCGACGATCTCTCATGGGTCATCCTCTGCACCAGTGCAGACTAGAAGTAAATTCAAGACTTCTAACCTGTAAACATGTGTATCTGTCTAACCCTCTGTTCATATCACCAGAACTGTTTCTCTCATATCGGTATTTATTTTCCTTCCCGTATCCTATAATCATGTTCCCTTCTATCCTGAGGCTGTCATTGATGTTATCAGCCGAATAAAATATTGTTATTACTTTCTGATCCATATGTCTTAGAACATGTATTGGTTGGTTGGTCCGTCTGTCCCTGTAAAAGAAGCAAACTAAAATTAGTTTAGTTCTTTGTCTTCTCTGTAAAGTTCTGTAGGGTTTATAGATTAAGAGTTAACACCTTTTCTCTCATTAGTCCGTAAGCTTCGTTAGTTCTTGTATCTTGCTAACGAGTTTCTTCCGAATCTGCCCTTCAACCCTCTGTAATTAAATTCCAGATTCAGTTTTATATATTTTTTTACCTCATACTACTACCATCATTGCTAGATTTTCTCCTCAGTATGCTTCTACTGACATTAATTCTAGCCCACTATCTGACTCGCTACATGCTGTGCTTGATAAATGCAAGTATATCGATATAAGTGCACAATTACATCATGAAAATAAGGGTCTTAATATCATTCATGTTAATATTCGCTCCTTGCAGAAGAATTATGACTCTCTTGTTCTGTTGCTCAATCAACTAAATGTGAAGCCTGATATTATTCTAGTGTCTGAAACCTGGTTAGACCCTTCACTTACATCGTCATATCAGATCGATAACTACCGACTTGAAACTTCAAACCAGAGTGGGTCTAGAGGTAAGGGGAGCAGCAATTTATATTTCCAATGACATTCCTTATACAAGGCGAAATGCTCTTCAGCTGAGCAACGCCCATTTTCAATCTGTTTTGATTGAAATTCAACCAAGAAAGTCCAGAAGTGGAATCATTGGTTCGCTCTACCGCTCTCCCTCATATCAAACCCTTGAATTCATTGAATATTTCGAAAACCTTCTTGAAGAAATAGGCAGGGAGCCAAAACATGCCATACTAGGGGGCGATTACAACATCGATCTACTAAAATTAGACACATCTGAAAGCAGCGCCCAATTTTTCAATATGGTATCTGCAGCCGGCTGTTTTCTATGCATATCCCTCCCTACTAGAATAACAGCAACTTCCAATACCCTGATCGACAACTTTATTAGTAATGACCTATCCATCATCACCCAGAACAACGTTCTGCTGTCCGATATCAGTGATCATTTGCCGATTTCAATTACCGTTAATATAAACTACACCAATCCAAACAAAAAACTCCAAACTAGCAACCTGTTTGACTTCAGGAAAACAGATTTCCTGTAGCAAAACCTTATTCCGAAACTTGCACAAGTATATGCGATCGATGGTGCGGAGGAGGCTGCAGCCTTCCTAATAAACACAATTAAAGAAGAATTATCTTAGTTAACTATAAAAAAATCAATAGGAAAAAAGTGCCGATCCAGCCATGGATATCTTACAATATTCTAAGCTGCATCAATCAGAAAAATAAACTATACAAAATATCAATTCATAACCCTACTACTGCAAATGGAACTAAGTTTAAACAGTATCGCAACGTTCTCAATAGCGTGATCCGAAATGCAAAAAAAGACTACTTCAAAAGAAAAATAGAAGAATTCAGAGCTAATCCTCAAAAGTTATGGCAGATTCTTCTTGGCCTTACTCGCAAAAATAAGGAAAGACCTCCACCCCCTGACACATTTAAAGCTGGGGATGCAACCTTTCATGACCCTTCTACTATAGCGAATACCTTTAACAATTTTTTGTCACAATTGGCTCTACCTTAGACGCAAAGCTACCCAGTGCCATCACAGATTCTATGCATACTCTGCACAACCTTCATCAGCCTGTTGAATCCTTCGAATTCCAACAAATAAATACTCTTACTATAGCCAACACAATTAAGGACTTGACAAACACTGGTGGGGGAGAAGACGGACTTAGTTCTAAAATCCTTCAAACAATTTCCTGACATCATCTCTCCAATTTTAGCTTTTATTTTCAACAAATGCATAACTCAAGGAATTTTCTCCTCCTGCTTAAAACATGCAGTGATCATACCAGTATTCAAATCTGGGGATCCATCAAATTTCAATAACTATAAACCAATTGCCCTTTTGAGCACTATCTCAAGAATATTCAAAAAAATTGTTTATTATCAGATGGTTAACTTTCTGAATTGGCACAAAATTTTGTACTCACATCAATTTGGGTTCAGGAGAAAGCACAGTACCTACATGCCGATCGCTCTTCTTTACGATCTTATAACCTCTTCTCTTGCAAACAAAAAGTTTGTGCAACAATTTACATGGCTCTTTCGAAGGCTTTTGACACTGTAAATCATGGCATTCTGCTCAAAAAGCTACATTTTTATGGTTTTCAGGACTTGTCCAATGATTTCCTGTCATCTTATCTTAAAAACAGGACACAGACAGTGAAATTCAACAATACCTGTTCACAAAATCGTCTCACACTTAGAATGGGTGTACCACAGGGATCTGTTCTTGAGCCCCTCCTATTTCTCCTTTATATTAATGACATACATCTCAGCTCGCAAACCCCTAAATTTTTACTTTTCGCTGATGATGCTGCTCTCGTATATACAGCTGACAATATTGACCAACTACGAAGTATAACTACAAATAGCCTACCAGAAGTGTATAATTGGCTGGTGGGAAATCGTCTCACGCTGAACGCTAATAAATCTGTCTACCAGGTATACCATTACTCTGAACCTGTCTCTCAGATTCAGATTTCAATTAATAATACCATCATACAAATATGTTTTAGTGCTAAATACCTTGGGATAACTATTGACGAGGACCTAAAGTGGAAATATCATATAAAAAACACAGAACACACGATCGCCCGGAACATTGGGCTTATAAACCGTATCAAATACATTCTGGATTCAAGATACATCCTCATGCTCTATAATTCACTTATACTCCCATATCTTAATTACTGCTCCGAACTCTGGGGAGTAACGTATTCCTCTCGGCTGACTAGACTTATAACTCTCCAAAAGAAGATGGTGAGAATAATTGATAAGGTCGGCGTTCGTGATCACACATCGAACCTTTTAAGGAATTAAAAATTCTGAAACTTCAGGATCTTGTTAAACATTCGCTCCTCCTCATCCTCTACTCACACCTTGCAAATACTCTCCCCCTTCCTCTAGCTGAAAAATTTACAATCACCCAATCAAATCATGACAGAGTCATGAGAACCGGAAATCACTTTACGATTCCATTCGCTCCCACTAATTACTGCAATTTCTCACTCTTCGTAACTGCTCCAATCACCTGGAATGATATAATCATCCCAAATATACGGTCTCCAGATGACGTTCCTGTCTCTCGATCGTTTTTCAAGACTGTTACTAAGCGTATATTTTTAGATACCTATTAGAATTATTGTCCCGGACAGATTTGCTGCAATATTTGCTTCTTCGCATCTCACCATTCCTATCGCCCGTAGATTCTACAATAAGATTTAAGGCCGCTAACTATTAACATCTTATTTACCCAAAGCTACTTATGATATATCACACTGCTTGCACCAGTTCCATGGGATTAAACACCCTTCTTAATATATTAAAGAGTTTTACATTTTGACTTCAATATGTGCACAGACAAGCAGGATGCCCTTCAAGCTCTGCTTCTTGCCCCTCCTTGTCTTAATTTTTATCAGCTATATCAAGGACTAATTCTCAATACATATTGAGAATTACATATTGAGAAATACATATTGAGAGACGGTGCCAACAGAAATATCAATGCACTCCAACCTCAACTAGCCTAGGATTGTACTCGCTGTCCATCGAATCTACTGGCCCTGGTGGCGCTGACTCGCTGTCGACATGCCTACCACTCCGTCATAGCCCCGATAGGTGGCGCCACGTCTGTGGTAGGCCACCCAAGCACTGGCATGAGTTGCCCTTGAGGTCAACCGGCAGGAAATCTGGGAGAACATGGAGCAAGTGTTTCAACCAAGAGTAGTGCTTCTAGGAAGAGAAGGAACAGAAGATCCTCTGCCTTTATCAGCTCACTCCACAACACAGAGAAGCAAAACGAGTATTCCCTCATAGACTTTCTCTCCATCACTGGGAGCAGGTCTCGAAAGCTCGACATGTTGTCTCGATCCAGAAACAAAGGCAGGCTCTCCAGCTCAGACTTCTTGTCCTCTTGAGCTCAGCTACCAGATGCTAGGTACAGGTTTACAGCTGGTTATACCAGTGGTGGAAGCACTGAGCCAGTGGGATGCACAAACTGGCTCTTTTTTTGGATAATTGCATCGTCAAAAAGTGTTTGTATGGATACAATATAGGTCATGGTTACTATACTAAGGCAAACATCTCCGGCTAAAACCGTGTGAGAACTATCTTATTAATTTCCTGTCTTGCCTTGTAGCGAGCTCCGTCCTCAAATGTTTTCAAGCTCTTTTTAACGGAACTGTGTATGAGTATGTGTGTGTGTCTGTGTAATACCTAATAAACGTGTATGGCTTCAATTGTTTTGAAATCTTTAGGATTATGGTACTATTTTATTCTGAAGGCACGTTTTTATGGTATGAATGTGTGCACACTGTGACCTCTGTGCTATTATTCGGAAAACTTTTTTGCTGAAGGACTGTTAAATAATTCTTCTCATAACATGATTGCCGAAATTCCAAGTTGATGTTTGAATATTCCTGTTTCTATTTATATTTGTTTTGTGCTACATGCTGATGAAGTTAATACGAAACGCGTTTATGTGGTGCAATATAATGTTTTTATGAATTTAGTTTTTGGAATTCGCCTAAACATCATTGTTACTTATATTTGTCACTATGAACACAACATACACACACACATATATATATATATATATATATATATATATATATTTACATATAATATATACATATACATACATACATACATAAATATAATATATAAAATATATAACAATATATCGGTTTATAAATATAAAACACAGTAATAAGTGTCGCACATACTCAGAATGTCTTAGGTGGTTCCGTGCAAAATTGTTGAGCTTTAAGAACATATTTGCACTACCCCAGTCCCTCACCCTGCTTAGCAAAATATGTATTGGCTGATCTGGGAAATGACGTTAAGCTTTTCCATGATTCTGCACCTCTGTCACAAGCCATACCTTTCAATGCATCAGGAATTTCACAAATGTCGAACGGAGGCGACAGCTCCAGATGCGAGTGGAGTGAACTCGTGGTACCGGAGCGGTGCACTGGCTGGGTGGATGGCTGGCCCAGAAACCGGCAGGAGGAGGGCGGAGAGCTGCCCTTCACGGGGGAGGTCGTGACACCAGCTGGCACTCCGGTCATCACGGTCATCTCGGGCGACCCCGCGCTGAGGTAAGCTCTGGAGGCCGCGGAGGTGCCGGGGACGCCGACGCAGACAGCAGGAACGCCGCGCGCCTCACAGACTGGTGCAGGCTTCAAAGACGATGTAGACACTGTTTGGTGCGAGCCAGTTCCGTTGACTCTGCTCACTCACTTCAGCAGTGCTTCCTTTCCAGTCGTAATCACCCCTCACTTTCCTGGAGACGCAACCTGAACACTCTGTCTTTCACCACACTTCCACCGTGTTTCCACCAAGCTGCATACAGCGTCGTGTCTTGGTACTGCTGCCTCTGTGGTCCCCGGAGAGGTTCGGGCCTCCGCCGCGTGTCTGCCCAGAGAGGATCGGGCCTCCGCCGCGTGTTGCGCTCGGCCGCAGCAGCCGCGCACTGGCAGCGGACGCGGCCAGCCGGCCCCCTGCACCCTGCGGGCACCCGGCCCGACGCCTGCTCTCCCACAGAGGGGGCCAGGTGCCGGCAGGGACCGCACTCAATGACGGCTTCGGTGTGGAATGATGCCCACGGCTGCCTCTGAGCCCCAGCACGACCCCCTCGACACTGTGCGACAGTGTGTGCGACCGCGAGGAGGCGACCGAGAGCCGAGACTAGTGCATGCCGCCCAGTCTGTCCTGCGTCAATCGTTGCACATAATTCGTCAGTTCGCTGTCGTTCTGTTCCATCTCGATTATAATTTAAAGATTAGCACGAACTTTTACCACACGTCTGCGGATTTATCAGGGCCCCCCCATCTCCCCCAGTCCTCGTGCTCCAGTCAGTTATCTGTCTGAATTCTTGCTATCTTTTTTCACAGCAGTGTGCATAATCGAAAATCCAATGGCTCTTTGGTCCTTATTGGACCTGCTTTTGGACGTTTTTGTGTAGCTTGATCTGTTGTGAAATATGCTTCGTTGTAACTAGATTAGATGATAGTGGTCCTCCTTGCTATCCTCATGTCAATTTTATATTGCTCATTCATAGGCAGATCCAGGATTTTCGATCTAGAAGCACGTGGTCAGGGGAGGGGGGGCAATCTGGACCAGGGGTGCTCCACTTTTGGGCGACAAAATCTATCCGATGGGCCCCAAATCCTATGGTGGGGGCGCCGATATTGGCATCCTGAGGGAACAGAAATGGGAAGAGACATTGTCAATCCTCCTTTCAGGTGCGCTGCGACCATTTCAGGCGGCACCGAGGGTCAGTCAGGTGTGGGGAAATCGAGGGACAGCCTTTCCCACCTCCCCTGGATCCGCATATAAGCTCATTAAAGAAACAAAACTTCTCATCAAATTCGCAAGTGGAGGAGAAGTTAAGTCATGGTCAATTTACTGCATTAAAGTATCATAATGTTACTGTCCCATTTCTCACCACAGTTTCAACTGCACTGTCCCAGATTCAGAGCACAATATTTGAAGGATTACAGGCTATCCCAAAAGTAACGGACACATTTATTTTGCTCATAATTTTGGAAAAAACCGCCCTAGGATAGCAAACATTATGCCCAATGATAGACACTCTGTGGAAATTTACTCTATTACGGCAAGGGTTATACTCCGAGCATCACACGAGCGGATACTCCACATGGCCTCAATTTCTGACTGCGCAGAGACTAGAGCGCCGCTTCGTTTCCTCCGCTACTCTCGTGCAAGGTGATGTCGCAGATTCCGGCGGAGATAGCTAGTTTGAGCTGCGCTATGTATATTAGGAATTTTGCAGGCCTTTAACTCGAACTCTTTCTTAAGGATCCGATGTGCTGAGAACTTGCTGGTTTTCACTTTCCCAGCCATGCGCCGCAAGGAAATCTTCAGATCTTGGTGATTCTTGTGGTAACTTCTCTGACCTTTCTCGCGACTGGAAAGCTTAGTCTATGGTCCCTCTTGCCTATATCAGGTATTTAACCCATTTTTTAAATAGGTATTCTATAGGCTAAGGATTGAGTTCCTTGATTGTATTTTCTTCACAAAACAAGAAATAGGAAAAAGAAACACGGAATCCCACTTGGGCTACTGCAACCAAATATGTTTCTATTCAAAATTTTAGGAGATTGCTTATTTGTCAGTGACTCAGCCATGGGTGCAATTTTCTATCTCTTTGGGGGGTTCCCGATCACCCCCAATCCTAAGTCGAGCACCCCTAATCATGTGCTGAGCACCCCCAATACATGTGCCGCCCCTGGCTTACAGGGGCGCAGCCAGGGGGGCACAGGGGGCACGTGCCCCCCCATCGGTAGCCAGACAGCGAGTTTACTGTATATGGCAGCATGGCGTGCTGCCGTATCATGACGTCACGCGATGTGGAGGGTTTTTATCCTTTGCAAAGGGAAATTAAGCGATACAAATTATTGAGCTAATTAGACATCTTTTAGCAGAATTAAGGCCTAATTTATCATTTTCAATACAAATTACCCCTAAAACCAACCCGGGCTAAAATTGCACCGAGATGCCGCATTCCCTTTGAAGTGAGAATCCGCTAAACTGACTGGGCCGCACCTCAGCTGTCGGCGCGGCCTCTCCTCCTGCTATTTAGCGCTAATTTTCAGCCAATTTCGGCTAACCTTGTCAGAAGTTCAGCCATCGGGAACATAGTCTTTTTAAGTTGGTACACTCAGTACCTTTTCTCACGCTACGCCTGTAGCCCACTGCAGTATCCGCCGTGGACACACTGCCGTCGGTCGGTACTTACTTTTCACCCGTTGCCAGCGGCCTGAGCCCAGTCAGTCGAATCTGTCCACCCGCCGTCACCGTCACCCCGCGGTGTGCGTGACAATATCAGACAGTTCAGCTTAGCCACAGCACAGTACGCTGATCCAGCGCATGCATATTTCATGCGCGCTCCAAAACGCTGGCTCCACCGTCGGCCCATTGTCGGAGCAGTGCAATCTATTGCCGGCTATTAGGCCAGATTGGCGCGGCCGTTTGGCGCGCTTTGTGAGCGGCTGAGCCGGGCGGCAGCAGGAATGAGCCGGACCCCGCCAGGTGATTATGGTGCCGATGACGTGATTGAACCATCGACTGCACGCCATCCACTGCCAATTCCAGCATACCCCACTGCAAGCCAGACGGCCGGCTTCGTACTCCAGCACGGCCGGCCTATTGGTGCTGAACGAATAAATCCTGGGAAAATTGCCCGAAATAACTTAGTTGCATGATAAAGGGAAACTTTCAGTATCTAATCTGTGGGTACAAACAAGTTTTTTGTAGGCTTTGCATACTATCATAGTTACTAATTCTCACAGCCTGCCTAAATGAGCGCACGTTTAACACGAAACAAACGACCACAGAAATATGTTCTTAAATGACGCATTAAAGGGTTTGTATCTGGAGACAACAGAATACCGAACTGTTTGAATCAGTAGCTCGTCCCATCATCAGTACCACGAGTTTCCCCTGTTGAGCCGCCACTGCGGGCACGACACAGTCAGAACAGCGCGGCGACCTCCTCTTCACCACGGTCGGCTGCTCGGCTGACGCTGATTCAGCTGACGTTGATGTCATCAGTGTCCAATGGACGTACACGCGACGTCACCTCAGCAACAGGGCGCGGCCGCCTCCGAAGGCGGGCGAGTCTGCGCCAGGGCACGGACCTTGGGCCAATCTCCGGACGGGTCCGCGCCGGGGCACGGACTTCGGGCCGATCTCCGGACGGGTCCGCGCCGGAGGACGGACTTCGGGCCGATCTCCGGACGGGTCCGCGCCGGGGCACGGACTTCGGGCCGATCTCCGGACGGGTCCGCGCCGGGGCACGGACTTCGGGCCGATCTCCGGGCGGGTCCGCGCCGGGGCACGGACTTCGGGCCGATCTCCGGGCGGGTCCGCGCCGGGGCACGGACTTCGGGCCGATCTCCGGGCGGGTCCGCGCCGGGGCACGGACTTCGGGCCGATCTCCGGGCGGGTCCGCGCCGGGGCACGGACTTCGGGCCGATCTCCGGGCGGGTCCGTGCCGGGGCACGGACTTCGGGCCGATCTCCGGGCGGGTCCGCGCCGGGGCACGGACTTCGGGCCGATCTCCGGGCGGGTCCGCGCCGGGGCACGGACTTCGGGCCGATCTCCGGACGGGTCCGCGCAGGGGGACGGACCTTGGGCCAATCTCCGGACGGGTCCGCGCCGGGGCACGGACTTCGGGCCGATCTCCGGACGGGTCCGCGCCGGGGGACGGACCTTGGGCCAATCTCCGGACGGGTCCGCGCCGGGGCACGGACTTCGGGCCGATCTCCGGACGGGTCCGCGCCGGAGGACGGACCACGGGCCGATCTCCGGACGGGTCCGCGCCGGGGCACGGACCTTGGGCCAATCTCCGGGCGGGTCCGCGCCGGGGGACGGACTTCGGGCCGATCTCCGGGCGGGTCCGCGCCGGGGCACGGACCTCGGACCGATCTCCGGGCGGGTCCGCGCCGGGGCACGGACCTCAGACCGATCTCCGGGCGGGTCCGCGCCGGGGCACGGACCTCGGACCGATCTCCCGCATAGTCGGATTGGAGCAGGGAGGTCATATCTTTGCAGTGTTTGTAACACCCTCAGAGTAGTTCTCAGCTAATTCTGACTGTCCCTCAGTTTGTGCACACCCTTGTGTACACGTTTAATTAATCCTCAAATCGCCCGTACAGCTTTTCTCTTCTTACTTATTGAATAAGATGAAATAATTTGTCACTCTAGGACTGTGAAGTTAATCCTGATTAGAAATGCATTACCTTGGGAAATCAGATTACAGTTTGTCTGGTCTCAGTCATGCTATCACCGTCAAGCACTAGTTTTAAAAAGCAGCCGCTAATGCCAATGTATTTTTGCAGCGCTGTTCATCTCGGAATTTTGATCTGCAATTCCGCCATACCGTGATTGCGGACAACTCAAAATGGATCGCGGAGTTTATACTTACTTTATGAAATTCCGTGATCGTAGTCGCGGTTGTGGACTATTTTTTACCTGAAATTCCACGATTTTTAGTCCGCAATCGAACAGTTTGAATAAACAAAGTCCATAAAAATTCAAGTGACAAGTGACAGCCAACTTCGAGTCCCTGGTATTGGCGGCGCGGTAGTTGAGTGGCCAGCGCAGCTGGTTTTCACGCAGCCGACCCGGGTTCAAGGCCCGGTGACTTCCCTGAACGAGGGGCGAGCTGGC
Organism: Lepas anatifera; assembly: GCA_034440635.1. Taxonomy (NCBI): domain Eukaryota; kingdom Metazoa; phylum Arthropoda; class Thecostraca; family Lepadidae; genus Lepas; species Lepas anatifera. The sequence continues at coordinate 49,134 of JAOTON010000506.1, forward strand.
TCCTGAAAAACCCTTCCAACAGGGAAAGAGCTGGTGACACTATATCACCCTGGCAGTTGGTGCGTAGATAAGCTCCCATTTTTTTAGCCCCGGGTATTCCTCAAGGGGAGCTGTGGTCTCTTGAGCCTGTCCAAGGGATCTGGCTGGGCTAAGGAGTCTGAAGAAGAGTAAGCAGTTTGGGGCGAGGATCTGCACTCTGCTCAGATATGCAGTTTGAGTAAAGCTGTTTGCTCTTTTCTTGGATAAAGCAAGGAGCTGCACAGACGTATTTAAACTGTAAAGGATGATATGTCCGAAAACTGTGCATGACATGTCCGAAACACTGTGCATGATATGTCCGAAACACTGTGCATGATATGTCCGAAACACTGTGCATGATATGTCCGAAACACTGTGCATGATATGTCCGAAACAATGTGCATGATATGTCCGAAACACTGTGCATGATATGTCCGAAACAATGTGCATGATATGTCCGAAACACTGTGCATGATATGTCCGAAAAACTGTGCATGATATGTCCGAAACACTGTGCATGATATGTCCAAAACACTGTGCATGATATGTCCGAAACACTGTGCATGATATGTCCGAAACACTGTGCAGAATATTTCCGAAACACTGTGCATGATATGTCCGAAATACTGTGCATGATATGTCCAAAACACTGTGCATGACATGTCCGAAACACTGAGCATAATGCATGTTGCCAAGTGCGGTGAGCCTTTTAGTTCAGCTATCCACTCGGTAGGTCAATGACTAATACACCGGAGATTATACCATTGGAATCGCCGTAATAACTGAGTGTCCGGAAGTCGTGTCTGAAAAAATCGCTCCGGTATTATTTTTTAAAGAGATTATGGTCGAAAAAGCAGAATCTCTAGAAGCCGACTTCAAGGGGGGATTCAAAACCCGCCTCTTCCCCCCCAGTCTACCCCGTATCAGACTCCATCCCCCATATTTCTCAGACCCCCACTCAGCGGCAGGTTAACTAGTTCACGGGCTAATGCTTTACTGCTTGGACGCAGACACTTCTCCGTCGATTACCGATCGCGGAATAGGAATTAGCGGAATATTGATTCACAGTTGAATATTTCGCCATTGCGGAATCGCGATTGCGGAGTAACGATGGCAGACAACCTATTTTTCGATTGTGTGAGCAGCACTGATTGTTTACGTTCTTTTCCAAAGGCGTGATCAAATGTTATAACACTTTTCAGAGACCAGTGACGTGTTGGTCTTTTGAAACAGCCTAAGTATATGGAATTGGTGATAGTTTTCTATTTCACCAATGAAACGCGTGGAACATAACAAGCTATAGTTATAAAAGGATAACACTAACTTGCATATTCAGTTATTTTCATCAACACCTTGCATATTCAAGCTACATTTTGATGTGATAGCCCATTTTTCAAAATGTTATATTTTGTTTCACTTTGAGGGCTTCTGAAGAGGTACACACCAACAAATGCTGCAATTATTTTTACTAAAATATATTCAGAACTAAATACACTACAAAATATAACTTGAAAAATGTCCATTACAAAAGGAATACGTAAATGTCACTAAACACACCCCTTGCAAGACAACACAAAGACAGCAAAGACAGCGAAGTTCCCAAATACAGCAAAGTCGTAAAAAACAGACACCGTCAAGGCAGGCGGCGCAAAACCAGAAAAAGAAACAGCACTATGCTGGATTTTAAGAACACCTCCCAAACCAAATTGGCACCATTAATGCAGGAAGAACCCCAGGAAAGCTCCCAAAACAAACCGGGCTGGTGGTTAACATGCGCATTGACGGGGGTCTGAGCCACCTTCGCTTTGACGGGGAGGTGGGCACCCCCCCCGAATCTCGAGAACCACACCAGGTAGCGAAAAACGGTAAACGGCGTTGGGCAGCCCATCCACTTCTCCATCGAAAATAGTTGATTTTTTTGTCAGGTCACATTGAAGGTGACTAGAGGTCAACACATACCGTCATAGGAATTACATGTAAATGAAGGTTTTCGGTCATTCCATTTGAATTGGTTAAAACACTTTTCCCATGTATTTCCAATGGAGAGGTCATATCAAAACACCGGAACATGTTTTAGAGAACTTGGTAGGCCCATTGTGTGGTATGAGTTTAAGTCAAATAAGTTCATCCTGTTCCGACTTACGCTATATTAAACATTTTTAGGTCAGGTCACTTAACCCGCGCCCCACCGGGGGTCCGGCGCCACCTTCGCCCCACCGGGGGGCCATCGATGGCCCCCCTCTAACTCCGAAAATATGGGCGTTAGCGCAAATCTGCAAAGTGCAATAGAAAGCTCGCGTGAATTCAGTAAGAAATTACTTCGCATGTTTTAGTGCTCAGGTCAATGGTTTGACCTGCAGAGGTCAAATTAGGTCAAGATCGGCTATTTTCACTCAAATATGCAATGATTAAGCAAACTGGGCATAACTCTTATGTCATTAGAGCTATTGAGGCCTGGTAGAGTACATTTGATAGCAAATTGCCAGTACTTTTTCCGCTATGTGGAACGTAAAGACCTCCCGCCAGTGGTTTGACCGCCAGAGGTCACCTCGTGACCTAATATGACCTGAGGTCACCAAAGGTCAAAAAGTGACCTTGCCGTATATCAAATGAAAGCCAGTGACAAGACAAACACGATGGTGTTTGTTTCACCGCTCTAGCTCAATTAGGTCAAAAGTTATTGTCAAAATACTGTTTTTGACCTCTGGTGACCTTGGATGACCTTGGAAAAGTCAAAGGGCAAATATGACCCCTGGAATCCGTGAAAGGGTGTCCAAAAACGTTGTTCTGAGCAGTCTGAGTATTTGCAATCATTTTTGTGACTTTTATATCATGAAATAGCTTTTCCCCATGCTTTTCCAATGGGAGAGGTCGCCTCGTGACATGACCTCAGGGCACGAAATCTAAAAATCCCGGATATACACCTTGTAGACCCTGGAGGGGTCATGAAGTGTAGGAAGTTTCAAATCGATCGACTTTGAAATGTAGCTCTTACAGAGCTCTAAAGATGAAGTGAGGTGACCTTGGTTGACCTCGTCTGGTGACCTGACCTTGAGTGACCCGGGGTAAAAAATTTCAGGGATGATGGGAAAATGATGCAGTGAGAGGTAGAGCCCTCAACCGCGGTGCTGCGCCTCGTCGTTTTTCTGCTATCCCGGAAAAACCTTAGGGGGGCCATCGATGGCCCCCGGTGGGGCGAGGGTTAAACTGTACTAGTCACCTGACGCTGGGATGACCTAACCTTAAAATTTTGACAAAATTGGTAAGAGTGATCAGAGAAAAGGTACGCCAAGTACGGCGGCGTTACACGCCACGATTTTTATGCTACCTCCAAAAAACCCGAGGGAGGCGGGCGGGTACCCGCCCCGCTCCTGTCAATGGGCGTGTTAACACACGCTTTTTCTTTGGTACCGGTCGAGTGCACTTAGTTGTTATGTTATCATTGTGAGTTGAATTTCCACAGCGCACAACCACCCACTGCTGTGTCTCGCCCAGGGGAGCCCCCTGAGACATATCTTATCAGGAAGTCTGCCAGTAAACTATTTCTCTGGGACTTTGAGCAGTGACTGCGGAACGTCCGAATTTAAGGGGGCATCATTGACTTTTCAACCAATTTCTTTCCAGGCAACGCCATAAGATGCGTGTTAAAATTTCTGATTTAAGGGGAGCATCATGAACTTTTCAACCAATTTATTTCCAGTCAACGCCATAAGATTATTGTTAAAATTTCTTATTTAGGGGGCATCGTGACCCCCCCCCAGTTCCGCCGCCAGAGATTTTGCGGAGTGATTTTGCCTACTAGTAGTGCTAGGATGATTCTTTCAGAAGACCAGCTAAATGTAATATTGAAAGAAATACAAAAGCAGAGTGTAAAAGCAGACGAGATATAGATCTCTGATCAATTATAGAAGCAGACAAAAAACCAACTTGAATATGCGCTAACAGCCTCTGAGCACCACAGATGGCTGATGTCCGCATCAGCCGCAGCACGCGTCAGCATCAACACACCAGTTACGGCTGATGTGGAGCTGATGCCGACAGCATTGCTCTGTTTTCGGCGTGGAAATCTCCCTCCCCAGGGGAACAGATGGTCCGCCGGCTAATGGGCCCAGCTGACTTTGTGCCTGGTTGTGCGACTTTGTACTGGCCGGCACCAGCGGCCGCACCGTGCGCGGTATTCTCATGGCGCGCACGGGAACAGACGGGACTGGCCCCCAGCCGTGAGAGCGCAGGTCGTTAGTGAAGCTCTCCCCAAACATCCGCCACGCCGCGCACGTGCCGCCGTGTCGCGCGTCGTTGTCGATGACTCAGAGTCGGTAACGACGCGGCGCGGCACCTGTTGGCTGTGGTAACGATGGGAAACCCGCTCACGCACCCAGCTCATCTTTGAGAGCGGAGGGCAGGCAGACCCAGATTGCCATTTAGTGGGAGCTCATCCGCTTTTATCTCACATTGGCAGCACCTTTGTGGTCTCGCGCTTCTTGCTGAGGACTAATGAAGACGTTGCATGCATCTCGGAACTGATTAAAAGAATTTCATGGTTTCTGGAGCAAAACAAGGTCTGAGTCAGCTTTTGGATGCTGATTTTGTACGGCTTTCTGTATTGGTGTCAGATTCTTCCAGCAGCTTCTAACCAAGCATTTGTGGGGCCTCAAATGTAGACCAATTTCCACCGGATTTGACTATATCAGCGTATAATTTTGGAAAAGACAAGTATTTTATTCCATGTCAGCAGGGACAGATCCAAGGTGGGGGCAATGGAGCGATCGCCCCCACCTTGGGCCGACATTAAGCACTGGAAAGAAACGCCTACCACCGCAGCTGTCGGGCCCCCGCAAGGGTGCTATGGTGAAAATGCAAATGAGTGAGAGCTCTATGAGTGATAATCCCTGTCGGTATACCTATCTATATACTGGCTATACAGTGCGTGCGAGCGTGTAGGCGTGGTGGAAGCGTGTAAAATGACTTCGGGCAGGGCTTGGGGCACCAATTATTTTAAGCTGAGTTCCATCACATTTAAATTTTTCGCGGGCCCCCTAGTCGCGGGCCCCCTCCCCAAACGACAGGCCTCCCGAGTCTTGAATTCGCCCCCTCCTTGAGGAAATCCTGGATGCGCCCCTGCATGTCAGAGTGGTTCAAACATGGCTCCCATACTATATATAGCTGTGATAGACATCACGTGTATTTAGTCTAGGTTTTCCATGGCCTGGGAAATAGACAGGATTGACAAAATGTAACATATAGTTAGTCCATTTTTTTCAACCCAAAAGAAAATATTCACGCAATACACACAACGAAATCCCTCACAAAAGAGAATTGCCCATGAAGCTCGGCACACGTAACAGGAACCAACTCTGCTAATGTTCACACGTGAAATCAATGTACTGAAACCCAGGCACTGGAATATGTGTGAACATGTCTCATTTAACCTTTTAGAACATCAATTTCAATTCATGCAGCTTCCAGATAGAATATAAAACAAGCAGTATTAATAGGCCCCATCCTAAATGCACTATCAATGGTCAAGCACAGCTTCAAGCCAACAAACGGAAAATATATCGGGTAAAACAGTATAGAGACCGGTATCTACAGGGGGCGGTGGGCGGTGACTGTGTCACGGCTGTCAAGCCCGCTGACGGGCCGTTTTGTTGCTCTAATCGGCCGGATCCTCCTGCTCCCTTGCTCCCTTCTCGCCTCCCGCGGGCCGTGTTCGCCATAATGCCGGTGCGTTGGCGATGAATTAAAGATGGCTATCGGGCGCGGTGGCGGCGCCGACTCGGCTATGATGGATGTCACGGCCGCACTGAAAGCCCTGCCGCCGGCGCACAGCAGCTGATGGATGGCCGGCGGCCACCCTGCCCGAGCCACGGACTAAGCCTCTTACTGACTCCGCTGCCACAGCAACAACCAGTGAGGCCTGGTCAGCAGACGGGCATTTGGACAGGTTTCTTTGGTTGTTATATTATTTGAAGACGTCAAAAGCATTTCGAGGTCCTATGAAAGTATTTCGGAGCTGAAAACGTATGTTAGTTTGAAACATATTGTTTACAAGGAAATGAACAATGTCAAGCTTCCTAGTGGGCAAGGCTTCTAGATGTGAGAAAACAAGCAAGTATCGTATTATTAGTATTGAGCATCTCTCGAATATCGAATATTAGTATGTCGTATGATTAGTATCTCTTGAAAAGGCACCCAATAAGGCCCTGGGAGGAGGTCCCACGAACTGCTGCCTGGGACTGTTCTGACCACATCACAACAATTTGTAGCATCCTGCTAAACCCTAAATCTAAAGAACTAATAGCTTTATTGAAAATAAGGTGAATGCTCCGCGCGAGAAGTACATAAAAAGCCACAACAAAGACTACACGAGCTAAACATCATCGATTTTGCTGACAGGTTTCTTACGCTTTGAATTTATGAAGAATGTGATAATTGTATATGTACTTCTTGCTCGGTTATCCTTATCCTTACCATCACTCTAAGCGGAGGCCAGTCAGCACATGCCCACTGGGAACAATCCCCCTCCGTGTTTTTCATTTCCTCATGTCCATCACAATGGCAATTGAAATCCATGAAATCAGTTTGAAACTGATGGCAATTAATAAGTACATAATACAAAAATTAGGACAGCACCAAGGGTTGAGGCCAGCCTAACCGCTTGAGGTCCATGCGTGGAGATTCTGGGGGCCGGGGGCATCAAGAACGCTTGACCTTTTAATCTACCATAAGGCTTATATCGGGATTTTGTTACCGTGCCATTTTATAGTTTTTATGTCAGAATTGTATCACCTATCCCGGCTGTCCCTTTCTGAATCGAGAAGAGATGTCCAGCCACGGGGACGTCATCTTTAAACTGATCCATGCATTTTCTGTATGATATTTATATTACCTTTTCCCTCCCACAAAAACACTTCTTGAAAAAAATCATGCGTACTTCTCTTTCTTGTCATGCGCAGTTTTAAGTTTTCTCCTTCAAACGAGCTCTTCAGCGTTTGTTAGAAAGTATGTAGCAAAGTCGACTCAGCCGATTCCATTTGGGTACAGAAGCTAGAACATTCGGTTCAGCGCAGGCTGCGTATACGAGCGCGCCATTTTCCGTGTCAGCCCCTGTTACCAGGTCACCAGAGGGCCCCCACCACCCTCTCCCCTGGCTAGGACAATTGGCGGCGTCAGATCCGATTGACTTGCATCCATCGTCCATCGCCGTCTCTCCTGCTCCGTGTGGGACAAACACCTGCCCCTCTCCTCCGCTGCCAATCACCCTCTCCCCGCCGCCGCTGCCGCCGCACCCCTCCCCGCCGCCGACGCACCCTCTCCTCCGGCCGCTGCCGCCGCCGCCGTCGACGCACCCTTTCCTCCGGCCGCCGCCGTTGTCGGACCGGCTGCGGCGGAGCGTGAGCGTCGACCCGCCCCCTTCTGATGACGCCGGGTCCCTCTGATGACGCTGCGGGCGGACGGCCGGCTGTGGCGGTCCTCCCGGCTGACGGCCGGCAGTGGCGGTCTTCCCGGCTGACGGCCGGCAGTGGCGGTCCTCCCGGCTGACGGCCGGCTGTGGCGGCCCTCCCGGCTGACGGCCGGCTGTGGCGGTCCTCCCGGCTGACGGCCGGCTGTGGCGGCCCCTCCCGGCTGACGGCCGGCAGTGGCGGTCCTCCCGGCTGACGGCCGGCAGTGGCGGTCCTCCCGGCTGACGGCCGGCAGTGGCGGTCCTCCCCGGCTGACGGATGGACGTGTGGAGAGGGATGGACACTGCGGTGCGTGGTGGCCATTCGCACCACCAGAGACTAATCATCTCGCCCCCTTCGTTTTCATGATGGTCAGTTTTGGTGAATGGCTCCCAGCAGTCGCTTGCAGAGGAGTAGTTATAAACAGGGCAGTGCAATTGTAAAGTACTCCGTGAGACTCATATTTCTGAACCTCAGAATTGCGGTAGAATCTCAGGCTTCAGCAAACAACGCACCTGGATTAAAGCTTAAATTCCAGTAATTATATATTAAATCTCTTTTCTGAAACATATTGACTATGGCCTGACAAGCTCACGATATCATATTTCAAATCAATTCAAAGAAAAAACAGCGAAACATGATTTGCGGTTGTCTCGAATTCTATGATATGTGAGCATATACTTGAGCCTCCTTACGGCCACCCTGTTACAATTATCTCACAGTTATTCCAAAAACAGCACTTTCAACCGCTGCGCTTGTACAAAGCTTAAGGTTTGCATCAAGCTCAAGAAGAAGACTTGGATCGGCTCTTTCAAAATGAATTTTGCAGTTTTGACCGGCGCTTTGCATTTGCCTCACCGACAAGGGTGTTTCCCATCCCAGGGGCTTAGAGGGTTCACCGGGTCAGGATCCACCTTGAGTTTTTGTATCCCGGGGGTTTGTGCAGGGTTTGTGTTTCCGTGTATTACTGCATTCAGGACGCTCCGCCCTTCCCCCCGGCCTGAGAGGCCTTGCATACCGGGGATCGACTCGGCCCAGTCACTGTCTGACAAATGTGCTGCAGGGCAGTGTCAGAGGAGGATGAATAAATACCTAATACAACATATTTCTGCAGAGGAATTTTTAAACAACGACTTCCATGCATGTGAAAGTCATTCTTTATCAGCTATTCGGAGCCCAAAGCCTGATTCTAGTCATGCCCGCCGCGCCTCCGCGTAATGCGGCACAGCGTCTTGCAGGCGCCGTGTCGCTTGCTCATGCACTATCCCGTAATACAGAGGTGTTGTGCGGAACAGCGTAAGCTGCAGGCCCTGAGCTACTTTTGCACGGCATCAGAGCCCCAAACACCTAGTCAGACTACACTACCCACGTGCAATTGCAAGGGCGGGCAAAGTGGAAGAAAGGACGTCTGTGCGTCCCCCAAGACAGTAACCTGGCAACGTGGGAAATGTTCCCTCTAAATTTTGGGGACGAAGCTGATGTGTTTTTACTATTACTTGCCAGATCGAACCTAAGTAAATGTTCCAAATTCTGCTTTAACTGCCACGGTAGCAGTCTCGAAGACGGGTGATAAGTTCGGAGCAGTGGCGAAGTTAGGAATTTGTCTCTGAGGGGGGGGCTGGGCGGCTCGAGCCTCCCTGACATTGCCTGGGATCAGCCTCCGTCCACACATTTACTCAAGACGCTCTGAAATTTGTGAGGGCTTGCTCCCCGCTCGACCCTCCCCTTGTACCCGCCACTGGTTCTGGCTTTACCGTCATCCCTCCACCGGGCCAGTCACCAACAGCTGCAACAGTACACGAGCTGCGTCAAGTGGCCAGTTTCAGGACCACCATCCGCTGTGTATTACGAAAGATTATCTGAAAATTATGTGAAAATAGTCTCTACAAATATTCTATAAAGATGCGTGATATGTTACCAAATCACATATTGGGTATGCACTCACAACTTCCCTATGTAGGTCCTGGAGTTTCCCTGGACCCTTGTCGGCCTCAACCTGGCCCCTGGCGGTTAGCGCGAACCAGGCTGTCTCGGGACAGCTAAGCGAACATCATAGGCGGATCCAGGATTTCCAATAGGGGAGGAGGACACTCGGTTGGGGGAAGGAGTGTCATTCTGACCAGAAGGGTGACATCTTTACGCTTCAAACTTATCTGGGGGATGGGGCAAATATTATCACGGAAGCGCCGATATACTCGCATTTTGGGGGAGTGGGGAGCAAAATTTCAGAGGAGGCGTCGAGGCTTAATCGGCGGGAGGGGCGGGAATCATGCTCCCTGGATCCGCCTATAATAAACATCAGAAAACTTATGAACGTTTCATGGCAGTCTGGCAGTCCAAGCACCCGCCGTGCTTGAGCGAAGTGCGGTGCTAACCGACGAGCCGGGCTCCCGCGCAACAGACGCCGTGGCCAACTCTCGGATGTGGCTCACCTGCGTTCTTGTATATGCAAGAGAACTATATCAACAACAGTGCGGATTTGTATCTCTTTGGGAATGCCTGAGCAGTGGGCACATTCATGAAACGTCAAAGCACTGCTAAAATATCATTCGGAATATATGTTTCCATTGAATGCCCTTCCGATTAGTTTTATTTAGCTTGATGTATTTGCAAAAGGGCTAACACAAAGATTATCCTTACGCTTTTGATCTCCTGGATATGAATATTGTCTCAAATTTGAGCATCCCCATTGATTTTTTAACATCTACACTTCTGGAGAACAGGCATATGTGATGGTGGCATGTTTTCTTTTTAGCTTTTCGCAGCCTTTTCCTTGTCTTCTGATGCATTTCTTGTCTTGCAAATGCAAAGAAAATCTCCGAATATACCGATGACAGAGAAATACAAAAGGAACAAATTTCTATACTAGTAGGCATTGGGGTTTTCCCTTTCGGGAAATGCCGCCCATTACGGCTCGTCAACTTCGCTCGAGGCTATAAGAACACTCTAGCAGAGGGGTTCAGTAATCTGGTTAGTGGCCAAACATGGGTCGGGGTGCGTCAATTCAGGGAGCTAATCTACCAAACCAATCGGATAACGCTGTGTAGCCTGGGAAAACGCAAATTCGAGATAATTTTCGTGTTCCAGAAGTGACTTTCAGCTCACAAATGGGACTGGCTACGCAAAAGGTTGTTTCAATGTCTACTATGGCTATCGAAAGATAATGGATTCTACATAGCTGTAGCGAGGACAAGGATCACAAGCTGGTCAGATGTTATTTAGCCCACCTTTTAAAATTCGAAATAGCGGTTCCTAGGACTACCAATATTTTTATAAATATAATGAAATATAATATGATACAATTAATCGAACGAAAATATATTTTCTTTTTCAATAAGCCTTGAGATTCGGATGAAGGGCTGTGCCCGAGTATTCAGTCAGTCCGAACTTGCTCAATTTTGTATGCTGGATTCGAGGAGCTAGGCAAAATTCTTCTGTTGCCTGATACCAGAATTGCATGAGCTCGACTCAACTCACGCCAACACCTTACATGTGTAGTGGAGAGGCGTCTAGCGTCAACCCAAGTGGAGGGGATCCCTCTGAGGTTTTACAAACCAAGAGGTTTAAAAAACAACCATTTAGGAGCTCGTGAGTACTATGGTAATATACATTATAACCAGCTTTAATTGACCTAGATCAAGTGCAGTCAAGACATGACTGCTTCGTATTTTAACCAGCGCCCCACCGGGGATCCGGCGCCACCTTCGCCCCACCGGGGGGCCATCGATGGCCCCCCTCTAACTCCGAAAAATATGGGCGTTAGCGCAAATCTGCAAAGTGCAATAGAAAGCTCGCGTGAATTCAGTAAGAAATTACTTCACATGTTTTAGTGCTCAGGTCAATGGTTTGACCTCTAGAGGTCAAATTAGGTCAAGATCGGCTATTTTCACTCAAATATGCAATGATTAAGCAAACTGGGCATAACTCTTATGTCATTAGAGCTATTGAGGCCTGGTAAAGTAAATTTGATAGCAAATTGCCAGTAATTTTTCCGCTATGTGGAACGTAAAGACCTCCCGGCAGTGGTTTGACCTCCAGAGGTCACCTCGTGACCTAATATGACCTGAGGTCACGAAAGGTCAAAAAGTGACCTTGCCGTATATCAAATGAAAGCCAGTGGCAAGACAAACACGATGGTGTTTGTTTCACCGCTCTAGCTTAATTAGGTCAAAAGTTATGGTCAAAATACTGTTTTTGACCTCTGGTGACCTTGGATGACCTTGGAAAAGTCAAAGGGCAAATATGACACCTGGAATCCGTGAAAAGGTGTCTAAAAACGCTGTTCTGAGCAGTCTGAGTATTTGCAATCATTTTTGTGGCTTTTATATTATGAAACAGCTTTTCCCCATGCTTTTCCAATGGGAGAGGTCGCCTCGTGACCTGACCTCAGGGCACGAAATAAAAAAATCCCGGATATACACCTTGTAGATCCTGGAGGGTTCATAAAGTGTAGGAAGTTTCAAATCGATCGATTTTGAAATGTAGCTCTTACAGAGCTCTAAAGTTGAAGTGAGGTGACCTTGGTTGACCTCGTCTGGTTACCTGGCCTTGAGTGACCCGGGGTAAAAAATTTCAGGGATGATGTGAAAATGATGCAGTGAGAGGTAGAGCCCTCAACTGCGGTGCTGCGCCTCGTCGTTTTTCTGCTATCCCGGAAAAACCTTAGGGGGGCCATCGATGGCCCCCGGTGGGGCGAGGGTTAAACGTAGCCAGACGAAAATTTCAGATACTGTTACGTCATAGTGCTGTCATAAGTTTTAGACCCTTGAAAAATTATACTTTTTAGCATAGTTTTTTAAAGGAGACATTTTCATAAAATTTTGTATGGAAATGCTGCTTAACCAATTGTCTTTACACCCCTGTTCAATTTGGGACATTTTTATAATGACATTGGTGATAATTTCATTATATTTCATATTGAAATGCTGCCTAATTAATTGTCTATACATCCTTGTTCAATTTTCAACACGCGCATTAAAGGGGTCTGAGCAACGTTCGCTTTGACGGAGGCGGGCGGGTACTCGCCCCCCTAAGATCTCAAGAACCACGCCAGGTAGCGAAAAACAGTAAACGGGGTTGGAAGCCCCATCCTTTTCTCCATCGAAATGATTTAAACACTTTTTGTCAGGTCACCTTTAAAGTCATTACAGGTCAAAACATTCCGTAATAGGGATAACATGTAAATGAAGGTTTTCAGTCATTACATCTGAACAAGTAAAGATAGAGCAAAACGATTTAAACTATATGAATCCTTGCAGCAAGCCGAATCGAATGATATACACTATGACCTTGCTAGGTCAAATCAAATAATTGAGCTGACCTGAGGTCAGGTTATATCAAAACCAGGTTATATCAAGATCAAATTATATCAAATGCATATAATTTGAACAGCAAAGACAAGGAAAATCTAATGCAGTTAAAATAAACGCTCCATCGCCATCCGTTACTAAGTTATTCACTTAAAACCATTTTTCCCATGTTCTTCCAATGGAGAGGTTATGGCTCGTATCTGACCTTAGGTCATCCATATCAAAAACATCGATACTCAGTAGGTCCATTATGTGATATGAGTTTCAATCGGACAAATTTACCCTGTTCCGACTTATGCTATCTCAAACTTTTTTTGAGGTCGGGTCACTTGACTTATGCTGGTGACCTGACCTGAGATGACCTGAACTTAAAATTTTCACAAAAGTTGCAAAAATGATGAGAAAAGGGTATGGCAGTACAGCGACGCTACGCGCCGTACTTTACGAAAAACCCGAGGGGGCGGGTACCCACCTCCGGTCAATGCGCGTGTTAATAGCATCACCCGCCATAATTGGTGTAGAATACGCTCTTTTCTATTCAAAAGTGAAGTTTTTCCGTTTGAATTCTGCATTTTCACAAACCTTTTAGCCAGATGGCGTAAAATAAGCCGCAACACCGAAGTCCCCAGGCAAGCATCACCCTGGACGTATGTTCCTTTCAGGAACCATAATGCATTATTATCAGAATCTTATTTGGTCTCTAATAACCTCAAAAACACCTGATCGGCAATATGTGCAAATATTTTTGGTAGAGATCCAGTGGCCTATCCAAATCCCTTTCACGTTTTGCCAGCTGGTCAGATTCCTGGGATGTAATGAGGGCGGGTACTCATTCCCCCGGTACTGGCGAAGGCGGTGCGGATCCCTGCACTGGCGCGGGTTAAGGGTTTCGAAGAATATTTTGAGACAGATTTTGATTTTGAATAGGTTTGCCTACTCCAAGAATCGTATTTCAATAGCAGCATGAAAAACGTATCCGTGTAAGTTTAACTTGCTATGCCTTATACATCCATGAGGAAATTACGGAGCAATGAACAGCTTATTCAGATTCCACATTGCTTTATTTTGTATGAACTCGGGCGGAGGCCTGCTTCTCGACTGTGCCCGTAGGAGTACACAAAAGGATGCATTAACTAGGAAGGAACTTCAGCCTTAGCCCAAAAATTATGATGACCCTATCCAAAGGTGTCACCGCGTATTTTCGAGCGGGAAAGGGCAGTAATAGCGATGGAAGCCTTTGTTCATCGGTACTTCCGCCCGATCAGATAGATAGGGAAGTGCGATTATGTTGCATTAAACACCGGTGCAGTCTCATGAACATAGCAAACTGAAATCTTTTCAATTCCGAATTGGACATTTTTAGCAATACCCACAGATGAAAGTAATCACCACTTTCTGAGAGTGGGAGTGCCGCCCTCTAGGATCGTCCCCTCGGTAGTGACGCCCCTGGTTCCAATCACCTTTCAGCACCACTACGAGCCCTCAGTCAGTAAGCCGCCTTGTTTCTAAAAATCGCTCATAATCGGCTTCCCTTATTTACTATGTCCGGAAATAGTCGTTCACTTCCCTCTCACTTCTGTAGCGCCGCGCCGGAAACACAGTGGATCGGCAACGGAAGCGGACCATTTCCGGCGGCACGTGGACCGGCGCGGCGGCCGCTCGTCACCTCAGGCCACAGTCGCGTCAGTTAGCCCGTCGGCAGCGACGCGACGGCGCGGAGGGTGGCGCACTGCGGCCTGCTGCCGTCCGGCTGGCACGTGCCGCACAGAGGGGTACAAATCAGCGTGAAAGAGCCGCGTAACGGCACCCTGGGTCCCAACAGGGGGAGCCGAAGCCCGGGGGACGTGGTGCAACAACTGGAATGGGGCCATACCTGGAATTGAAACGCTAGTGTGGACGGTGAACCTTGCTGTGTTCAAAGTTTTGTTTTCGAGTTAGCTGAGGACAATGTAGGACATCATTGAATGGCAATTGAAACCTTGCAATGGCAGGGTTTTTAGGTGGATGTTAGTAGGACTACTCCAACCCGACAGAAGAAAAATTTTGAAGTTCTAGCAAAAGCCGGGAACTGCGCTGTATTTTTGGCGTGTGCCTTAAGATAGATTATCCTGGATTAAAGTGTTAAGCATGGGTGACTTTTTATCAAACATGACTTACTTTAGATGGGAAGCTCAAATGGTATTGCTTTGAATACATAACCCCGGTCTAAATTTTCCAAGCCGTACGATGCAATATGCATCTAAGCCAATGCGCAGATCCAGGGGAGGCAATTGGGGGCACCTGCTCCCCCCACCTTGATCGACCCTCGTTGCCCTTTGAAACAGTCACGACGCCCTCCCCCTTCCCCTGAAAGGCCGATGGCATCCCCTGAAATGCCATTTTCCACCTCTACTAAGATGGGAATATTGGCGCCCCTGCGATAGAAATTGACGGCCATCTGATGATTTCCCTCCCAAAGTGGCGTCTCTGGTCCGTATGGCGTTCCCCTAACATTGTTCCCCCCCATCCCCGCCATCAGAAATCCTGAATCTGGCTATGTCTGAGACTGAAATATATATGAGGACCTAAGAAGAAGAGTTACTCATACTTGCACTAATTGTCACTGCTTGTGATAACACACGCTATTCCAGCTGGTTTCTTCCGAGGGTATCAACTCCTCTAAAAGTGTCACTTTTACCATCTTCTTAGTTACATATATTATATATGATACAGAGCAGCGCTCCCAGGTTGCTGCTATGATTAAAAAAGGGATCTTGACGACCCCGACAGAGAATCTAGCGCTAGGTAAACAGTGTTCCCAGTAACCCCCACTTTCACCACTCACATTGCGACGGCGCCCCGAGCTCACCGGAATTATTAAACAGCTGCAACAGGCTGCCCCGCTCCCTCCCCGGTGAACAGCCCCCCTCCCCCTCCCCCGTCTGTCTGTGATCTCCCCTGTGTGCGGTACCTGACCGCGGCGGTGGGGAGGGGGAGGGGGGCATCTCCCTTCAGTTACGGTCAGGTGCGGCCGGGCGTAGAGTGCACCTGCCCGCGGCCAATGAGAGGTCGTCAACGGTCTACAGGTCTGCACGCCACCGCCGTCAGTGGTCTCTCACACTGCCTGCCAGCTGTAACTCGCACACCAGTGTAAATGCCAGCTCCAATGTTTGGTTTTCAGCTACGCCGAGTTGGGGTAAGTTAGTAAGTCACGAATAACCGGGGATTGTTATATTTAAAGACAATATCGGTAATAGTCCCACGTTTCATTGAATTTTTCATAGTTTTCGAACCGTTTGGAATAGAAAACTGGAAGGAAAATATTATGGGCATGGTGTGCATAATTTAAGGATGAACTTTTTTCCGTTTCACGGTTGTGGTGAGGTTAAATCAGAGTTTGGTCAACACTGAAGGTAAGCCCCGTGGCGTCTCTGAGTCACTCCGGTTCACAAATATTAAACCGATGTGGGGCGATGCAAGTGAGGGAAAACGGATTTAGAACTAAAACATACTATATATCTTGGAGGCAGCTATCCATTGGCGGACGCAAGGGGGCATTCCGGCCATGGCCTCTCCAAAGCGCTGGAGGGGGGGGCAAACTATCTTTTGGCCCCCAAATGCCGGAAATTTATTGAAAAAAGGTGTTTACACTAGGTCTGTAGAGCAAAAAAATTTTCACTCCCACACCCCCGTCCCCCCCAGGAGGAGAGGCAGACATGGGCTTGGGCCCCCCAAAACTCGGGTCTGCGTCCGCCCCTGCAGCTATCCTGCCAGTACTTCACTATCTCGTGAATTCAGACTTGTTGGAGGCCCAAGGTTGACTCAATTCGATTGAGAGTGAATTTGCACTTCTTGGCTTAGTCGGGCGAGTTGAAGGTAAGTGAGTCACTTGATCAGATGTTATTTGGCCTGTCTCCTCGAATCCTGGATTCAGGGTTGAGGAAATTTAGCGTGATTATATGTTCGGGCAAAGCCCTGCATCAGAATTTCCAGGAAGGCACCAGGTGTGTGGGTACATTTTCGGTCATCATGCGAGCTGTGGCCTCTAACTCGGCTCCTTACAACTGTCCTTCAGCAGGAATTCTTACAAATTGAGCGTGGTGAAAACAATGCTCTCTCCAGCTTCCTCTCACCTCGGGATTGTTTAGGCAGTACAGCAAATCGGGATCATACAATTGCGCTTTCTTTTGCTTATTTCGGTTAGCTGCTATCCTTCATTAAATGTAATTTGCGAATAAAAGATCCGTGTCAAGAATAGCTTCGTCAAAGACTTGTTGGTTGGTACTTTCTTACGCTGTAATCGAAGCGATGTGATAAAAGATTGCCGATGAAGTGGAATAGCCGGAATAATTGACGTTCTTAACACATTCTTTCACGCCTTCGTCCCAAAGGATTTCGCGATAGCTTCATTTAAAAGTTTCTTAAAGGGAATGTGACACCCTGGTCGAATCCAGGGATTTTATGTAATTAGGGGTATTTTTAGCCGAAAATCATGAAAGCGTCCATAAAATCTCTGAAAATGTACAATGAGCTCAATATTTTGATTTTTAAAATGCTCCTCTGGGGTGAAAGATAAACCTTTGGCTGTGGATGACGCCATGATCTGGCAACTACTACCACATTCAATAGGCGTCAAGTGCTTCAATTGGCTGAATACTCAACCGTGACGTCAGTGCTGTCGTCAGATCAACAGCTGACAACTGCTGCTGCCTGGCTGGGTACATTTCAGGTAGGTTTTTAGCTTTTCTCTAAGGAAATTTTTAATTTCAAGACAAATGATATATTGAGTACCGGGTCTTCTGGCATGCTTTACAACTTGGCTATCTCAGTTAAAATCACGTAACAAAGGTGCCACATTCCCTTTACCGAGTCAAGTAGAACGACCCAGTTTAAGAATCGATGTGTATCTGTAAGAATCAACGTGGCTGACCTTAGCAGATCTTGAATGAAACGAGGAACTGCTCTTTCTCTTCGGCAGGTAGTAAAGAATTCAACACGGAAAATGGTCTTGGCTAGTTTTTTCGGGATTCTGTAAGGCTTCTGCAAGCACTTTTTGACGACCACTGTTAGCTAAAAAAGTTTATAGTTCTGGCAGTGTTGCACCGAGGAGTGCGATTATTGTTGCCGTGATGTCCTACTTTTAACATTTATGCTCACCGACATTTGTCGGGAGCTCAATACAAGGTCACGGCTCTCACAATGGCCGATAATGTTCCAATGATCGATTGCCTGCATGAAGCTTCTGGTGAAGGACTGCGCCCACATATGCAATCACACTGAATTTGCCCGATTCTGTATCCAGGATTCGAGGAGACAAATCAATTAACACATCTCATTAGCTTACAATCATGCTCCTCAGCAAAGGACTGCAGAGTCTACCAACCTTTGAAACCAACAGTATGTCAGAAAGGTGGCTTCAGCTCAAGCAGACTCAAAAGTGTATTTACTGAATCTGACGCGGCACACTGCAAGACTATGCGGACCATCAATGTCGATAAACATACAGACTGAGCTAATTACCTTTACCCTCTCCATACAGGCATGGGGTCGGGCCTGTATTCTTATTTAGACCGAATCAGCCTGAGTCACCAGCAAGTCTGTCGTGATGGGCTAATCAGCTGAAGCAGTCCCGCGCAACAAGGTCTACTGGTCGGTGCTAAATGCTGCGCATTACTTGGCGCGCCTCTGTAGGGTGCTGTGACGTCATCAGTGCTGCAGCTATACGTTATCAGACAGCCAGACCATTAGATAATGTCGGTCCACGACAGAAGACTTAGCGAGTGGCCGGTATGAGTTATTGTCCAATTGCAGACTGGTGGGCTCCGCCCGCTCTGGTGCCGGGTAGACTGGGTATTGGTGATGGCTCGCCACTGCAGTAATGGTCACGGGTGCAGTGTATAGATCACAGAACACAGACTAAAAACACAACAACCTAATAACCGATGCTGCTGCTTAAAGTGGAAAATTTTATTTAAATGTTTATATTTTAAAAGAAGGCTTATTATCCTTTGAGGCCGGTTATCACCGATGTTATCCGCGACCCCTGTTTTGCTGCACGCTCCCTTTTAAAGGGAATGTGGCACCATGGTCGAATCCGGGAATTTAGTGTAATTAGGGGTGTTTTTAGCAGAAAATCATGAAAATTTCCATAATTTTTTTCGGAAAAAGTACAAAAAGTGCAATATTTTGAACTTTAAAATGCTCCTCTATGGTAAAAAATAAACCTCTGCCTGTGCATGATGTCATTATCTGGTAACTACTACCATATTCAATAGGCTTCAATAGGTTGACTACTCACCATGACGTTAGCATGACGTCACGTCAACAGCTGATAACTGTGGCCAGCTTCTTGGGTACATTTTGGGTATATTTCAGGTAGGTTTTTACCTTTTATCTAAGGAAATTTGGAGTTCTAAGACAAATGATACGTTGAGTACGGGGTTTTCCGGCATGCTTTGAAACTTGGCTATCTCAGTTAAAATCGCGTTATAAAGGTGCCACATTCCCTTAAGCAGCGGCTCAACACCGGAGACGAGTGCAGCGCCAGTGGAGGCGGTGCGCCCGGACCCGCACCTCCCGGCGCTGCAATCAGCCGCCGCCCGGCGCCGCGCGCCTGTTTGCGGCCGCCGCCGCCACCGACGGAGCGGAAAGTGACCGCTGCACCGACGAGACGGCCGATCAATCGGCCGCTCGACAGCGTCCAGCCTCCAGGGCCGGCTTCCAGCCCTCCAGACACCCGGGTGGGTGTGACAGGCTTCCTTCTGGATGAGCGGTCATCGGAATTATTCCAATCTTTTAAAGGCGCCGGTGATATCTCTGCCGTGGCTTACATAGCAGAGTAAGGCTGCAGCGCCATTCGGGGCACGTGATACCTGCCAGGCCTTCTCGATGGAGTATTTCAAGAAATATGAAATGTAATCACCATACTGGAGGATACTGCGAGCGTTCAACGGCCGGGAAGAGAGTCTGTAGGCTTCCGTTCGGCTTTAGGACCTCACTCACACCGAAGCAGGTGCTGCCTTCCCATCCCACGTGCTTCAGTATAGCACTGCGCGTCTTTTGAAATCTACTCTGTTTTGCTGAATATATTTTCTGACCGTTGACTCCTGTCAAATGGGGCACTTTTTCATCGCAACAAAGCGGCAAAGACTATATAGAAGAGAATCAAATAGTCGGATCATCACATCCACTCATACCACTGACCATTTTAACACCGTCTTACACTCCTGTAGATGCCCCGATCATGGGTGAGCCCAAGATGGCTAGCCGGTCAGGGGGTGTCATATGCACCACAAGGCTGTCTCTTTTGAACGGTGCAACTTGTCAGGGTCGGCAAATCTGATCGCCTGAGTGGCAATCATCCTGGGCGGGGGGAGGCGACGTTTCAGGGCGGCACCAAGGACCTTCAAGGGAGTGTGCCGAGGCTATTCTAGGTTGTGCTGAATCCTAATGATAGATGAACATGTGTCCTTCCTTGAGCTGAATATGGGGTCGATGATTCCATCATTTAGCAAAATAATGGATTTGATATTTTAACCGCTCTACCGAATCACAATATTCAATTTAGAGATGCGTGGAAAAGAAAACAAGGCGCCGATGACTATGGAATATTCACAGACCTCCAACGAGGCGCCGATGACTATGGAATATTCACAGACCTCCAACAAGGTGCCGATGACTATGGAATATTCACAGACCTCCAACAAGGTTCCGATGTCTATGGAATATTTAGTCCTCCAACAAGGTGCCGATGACTATGGAATATTCAGTCCTCCAACAAGGTGCTGATGACTATGGAATATTCAGTCTTCCAACAAGGTGCTGATGACCATGGAATATTCAGTCCTCCAACAAGGCGCCAATGACTATGGAATATTCACAGTCCTCCAACAAAGCGCTGATGACCATGAAACACCTGCAGTCGTCCAGAACTGTTACGTTAGTACAGCTGTTTACCTGCAACCCATTTCAATTCCAACCGACCAAGGAATAAAATTTATGGAAGCGCAAGTGTTGACCGTTGAGAAAAACTCAAAGAGAGCTCAACTTTGCAGCTAAAACTCTGGCCGTTTCATCATATGTTTGTTGTTATAAGCAAGGACGGATCCAGGATTTTTCTAAGGGGAGGGAGGAGGAGGCCAAAATACCATCTGGGTGGTGGCCCTTGGTATCATAAAGGGCGCTTTTGTGGCAATAGTTTTGCTAACTCTCGATACCGTTTCAAACAGCGCTGACAAAAGGCAGAATTTATCAGTGTGTTGTTTAACCAAATGGCAATGAAACAGGGCATCTCTATCTGGACTACTTTTGGAAGTCTAATTCACGCACGGACGGCCCTCGGAGATTTTGAGAATCAAAGTCTGTCCCCATTCGCCCTGTTGCTTCGAGCAGATAGGATAGTGATAAATCCACAATATTCTACTGAGTCCTAATTTGTTGGGCTTTATGTGTTTGTAAAGGACGCAAGCAAAATCCTGCTGGTGCTTCCCGCCGGGCTTTCAATATGACGTAGGTTTTCTCATTTTATTCTGGACACAAACTTTCTTTAGCGGCAAAGCGAGAAAACAACACATCCGCAAGACTAGTAAGTGATAGAAAACGTAAAACAGCATACTGATTTATCAGCAGATTAGGAATATTTATTTTAAAGCACATAAAGGAAATTTGAAAACGTGATCAGTCTCTGCTTCAAAGGAAACATGATTTTACCAGCCCGAAATATTGCATCGTAGCATGTTCTCGCTGCAACTGTTTTGCTGCACGTGAAATTTCCGGCCGAAGAAAATTCGATCATATATCCGATGTCATTAAATATCTTGAATGGTTTATGGCGCCTCAGTTAGTGTCGTATTTTGATCTTTTTGACTCACAAAGTTCTAAAATCAGACTTGCTTCTATCCCTGCTATGTAAATTCCCGTACAATCACCAGAACTTATCTCGAGAAACTCGACAGTCATGCTGTCTCTTCCTGGGCCGCCCCAGGAAACGCCATGGAAAGTGGCTCTTTTCACATAGAGCAGCGGTATTGTACAACCGAAACGTAATTCCGAATGGATTCGCCTGTTTGAATGTACCTACTTTTAAAAAGAAATCTGCAGCAGACTGAAGTGCTTGTGATCTGACTGTTTGTTGACTGTTTTATGCTATATTGTGTGCTTGTGTATTATTTTTATATTGTCAGTACAAACATGTATGACGATAGTTTATGAATAGCCCTTTTCAGTGGAAAAACCAGATACCATGCAAATACAATAAAATAAATAAATAAATAAACTTTGGCCCACTGTGACGTTACGAGTCAACGAGTATAGTTCAATCTCTGCTCCAGAGTAGAAGACGGTAAGGCACCTTCAGTGCCGTTGAATTTTTCCGTATCACTTCCGGTTCCTGAGATCATAGTGGGTGGGGGTCTGATCGGACCCCTAAGCGGTGGTGGGCACGAAAAGAGCCCAGGCGGTCCCGGGATCTGAGCCATCAACGTTGGCAACAGAAGATTCGCCTATTTATGCATTAGAGAGGTAAAAGGGGCAGGGCCGAGTGTCCCCCTTGTCTAAGATGATAAAAGTGATGATGGCGTCTTCACTCCACTCGAGAACCGGTAGCAACACATTTAATTTGTGAAAGCCTTATGAAGGGCGTGAGTCATGGCACCAGATCTGGTGGATGAAATTTAAGAAGATCCGTTCTCGAAGCGATCGTACCCCGAGAAATTGGACGCTATAAAAATGAAGCACTGATGCCGTCCTTGAAATGGGAAGCTCTCGTGAGTACCTTGTCCTTCCCGGCTTACTTACGTACCTACCTATCCTTCTTGAATCTTGCCTTGTACGTACACACACGCCGCATAACCGTTTCAACAATCCACCGACAAATGTATGTTTTTTTCTGATCGACTTGAGCTTGCCCCCCTCTCCAGCCGACCTGCTGGGTCCGCCTCTGTCCACTAACAGGTAAAAAGCCTGGGCACGTCCTCACCTCTGAGCCAGTCAGGCCTAGGCTGTCAGAATGTTCAAGTGCCGACACTGCGTCAAACAGTACTGCTTTTCCATCTATAACTTAGGACATTTAACATAGTTTTGAGAAATTACTTAATCACCAAAGCTCAGTTTGATTCATGTTCGAAATGAGTAGTCTGAAGTGGGATGTATGTACCGAGTTAAAAATAAGAGGAACTTATTTTACTTTTTCTGGTTCTTCCATTTGGTCATTGCTATTCTTTGTTATGGACCCATAATGCACAAAGTCATAAAAGTCGAGAGTGAAAGGGTCGCGATCCCCCACTCGGGAAGCAGGAGGGGACGTGCCCCGAAATTTTTAATCTGGGCCTAACTTTTTGCATTCTCTACCTGTTCCCTGCGTGAATCAACACAAATGTGTTGCTTAAGTGCATCATCATTATTGTTTAATATGCAAACAAAATATTCAGACTTTGCCATCCCCACCCTCCCAGCCCATCATCGCCAGTCAGGGTTCTGTCCCCGTATAAAAATTCCGTGGCGAAGCCCTTGTATGAAATAGAATATGTCCATAGGTATATGTTTATAAAAAGCAAAGGACACGCATACAAAGAGTACACAGATAAGCGTCTCTAATACAGAAGCGCTTACGTGCATTGTTGCACGTATCAAATATGCAAATATCAGCGGGAGTTTTCACCAATTTAGGTTGGAATTTGAATTTGATGTCATAGCGTATCAAGTAAGTGTTTCGTGCCTTATCTCTGTCCCTAGCTTATTCATTTTCACGCTCTTTGATGCGGTTATATGTAGGCATCAGTCGCATTTGAGCACTGTGTAAAATAGGAAAGCATTCAGCTCCACTACATGACCCTACACACATTTTAACTTATGTGTTTGTCAATGAGTCGAAAGTATCCGCTCTCTAGCCCTCTCCAGTACAGCCACAACCTCTCGGGGGCTTTTCCGCCGGTGGCGGCCCGGGGTACGGTGCGCGTGCATCCACACCTCTCGGCGTTCTAATCGAGTCTGCAGGCCAGCGCCACTGCTACAGAGCCAGCCCGGAGAATGGGCCCAATCCTTGCCGAATATGCCATAATTTACCACTCGGCCGCTCCGCTCGTGTCCACATTGCGGTTCTGTCAAGACATAAAATGCTGTTGACTCGGCTCGGTGATACGTGATAATAGGCGCCGACTCCCAAACGACGGCACTCGGCCGGCGGGGAGGCGGCACGGCCTGCAGCTGCGCGGTGGAAACACCTGCCTCTGGGAACACCCGGGTGTAAAATGTAGCCAGCATAGCGGCCCTAAGAAGAACCAACGGCCTTCCCTTGCTCCATCTCGGTTTGATTCAGATTTGCCTACATATTGAGACTACGTCTGTTACTTCGCGTTCGAAAAGGTCATTTGATATTTGAGTAGGCATATGTTCCACGGTGATGCTTGGGTTGAAAAGCCCACTAACTGCATGACCTTATAAGGTTATATGGTGCCTTCAGCACTCACCGTCGCAAGTACACGGGCGTACTGTATGAGATTCTGTACCGCAGCCTACAGCGGAAGTTTATTATCACTTCACTAAACCAACCGATCCGTAAACTTTAAGGTTAAGTGAATTGATGGATTGAGCATTCTTAAAATTATTCTAAGCTTTCTGAACGCAGCTTTTTGTTTCCAGTAGATAATTGCATAGCATGGGGAAGCTCATTTCAGGCAGATAATGCTAACCAAAAATAGTGTACACATCCATACTTTCATCCAAGAATCATCACCAATCAATAACACCAGCTCTAGCCGCAAAATAAATAAACAAATTTTTTTGTCAGTTGTGCTCCCTAACAACCAGTCAGCTGTTGCAGTTCAGTTGCCACACATGGCCACGCTGTGGGCAGGCGGGCGGGCGGGCTGACCGGACCTGAACCCCTCGGACGGGTTAGACGGATGATGTGGCGAACATGGGCGCCGCGATGACCCCAACGGTGACAGATGTGCCCGGGGCATCGCCGCGGGGGATAGTCACAGATCTGCGGCTCCCCGCTGGCGGTGTCTGTTCCCCGCGCCCGCGGGTCTGCCGCCTGTTCGCTGTGCCTTATCCCCCGGCTCTCCCGGCGGCTCGCTTCAATAGCCGGCATAAAAACAAACACAGGCCCGGATAATGACACAAAACCTGCTGCCCCTCCGATGAATACGCTAAGCTGATATGTGATATATCGCGGTGCTCTGCATTAGTGCTTGCCAAGCAGTAAAGAACAACGTGCGAGGGAGCAAAACACGCTACAGAGCACGCGAACCGGTAAGAGAGAAAGAGAGAGAGGGGAGAGGGAAATGGAGAGAGTATGGGAGATTAAAAGAGCCAACAAAGAGGCTAGAGTGCTGAAGCTCGGACACAAGACAAGAAGACTGGATGTGGTGGAGGTTTTGAAACAACTTAGATAAAAGACTAGAAAAACAAGCATACGGAATAAATGAGCGAGAAAACAAGAGACCATAAATTAAAGCCAAGACATTGTGAAGGTTTGGAATTTTGAATTTTACATTTGTACAAGAATATTAGTAATTCAGAGAGAAGTACTGAAAAGTTGAGCGTGCCGCATTATCCTTTCGGTGTGAAGGTGCGAGGACTGCCGTGGCACTGCTGTGTTTTGTGAACTGTCCGCAGCTAAAAGTTAAACATGCACAGATTTACGGAGGCGGACAACTTTGGAGTGCATCCAGAGTCCCAGGCATGTGTAATTCCAAGCACAGTCTTATACAACACACCGTCTCGTGGTTCTAAGCATGTGAGTTAGTTAACGTGGCGAAGCATTTATGGATAGAGGCAGACTGTTTTGTCTTGTGTGTTAAAGAGCCGTAATCACGTACCGCTCGAGCAGGATATAACAGCGATAAGCCTGAGGCCTTGAGAAAATACCCGGACAGGGAGATGGACAAACCAAACTTCCTTGACGGAACTTAGGTCACACTTCTACAGTTGGCGCGGTACATCGCTCCGGTGAGAACACATCCACTGAGGAGGCGTCTGGTGGCGTCCCGATGAGGAGCTCAGTGTGTGACTGCGCGCCACCCATGTCCCGATGAGGAGCTCAGTGTGTGACTGCCCGCCACCCATGTCCCGATGAGGAGCTCAGTGTGTGACTGCCCGCCACCCATGTCCCGATGAGGGAGCTCAGTGTGTGACTGCGCGCCACCCATGTCCCGATGAGGGAGCTCAGTGTGTGACTGCCCGCCACCCATGTCCCGATGAGGAGCTCAGTGTGTGACTGCCCGCCACCCATGTCCCGATGAGGAGCTCAGTGTGTGACTGCGCGCCACCCATGTCCCGATGAGGAGCTCAGTGTGTGACTGCGCGCCACTCATGTCCCGATGAGGAGCTCAGTGTGTGACTGCCCGCCACCCATGTCCCGATGAGGAGCTCAGTGTGTGACTGCGCGCCACCCATGTCCCGATAAGGAGCTCAGTGTGTGACTGCCCGCCACCCATGTCCCGATGAGGAGCTCAGTGTGTGACTGCGCGCCACCCATGTCCCGATGAGGAGCTCAGTGTGTGACTGCCCGCCACCCATGTCCCGATGAGGAGCTCAGTGTGTGACTGCCCGCCACCCATGTCCCGATGAGGAGCTCAGTGTGTGACTGCGCGCCACCCATGTCCCGATGAGGGAGCTCAGTGTGTGACTGCGCGCCACCCATGTCCCGATGAGGAGCTCAGTGTGTGACTGCCCGCCACCCATGTCCCGATGAGGAGCTCAGTGTGTGACTGCGCGCCACCCATGTCCCGATGAGGAGCTCAGTGTGTGGCTGCCCGCCACCCATGTCCCGATGAGGAGCTCAGTGTGTGACTGTGCGCCACCCATGTCCCGATGAGGAGCTCAGTGTGTGACTGCCCGCCACCCACCCGGCGTCGGTCCGCACCATTAGAGCCCATTACGGCGCCGCTGTGGAAGGCGCGGCTGCCCGGGCTGGGGCCGCCGCACCAGCCTGCCCGCCAGCTCTCTAATTCAATAATGCCGGCAATTATTCAGTGCCGGTCGCGGCGGGGATCCTCCCATTGACTTTGGGGCGCGGCGGGCCGGGGAGCGGATCGGGACGGCTCCCGCGGGATTAGCGTGCTGCCGGCCCGGTGGATCCGTCCGGGCCCAGCCCGCGTCACGCGAGCCGCCGGCCGCCCGCCGGTATCGTCGCTGACGACGGGCTGCAGATTCATCACAGCGACGGCGGGCTGGCCACAGCTGCAGATTCAGCACGGCAACGGCGGGCTGGCCACAGCTGCAGATTCAGCACGGCGACGGAGGGCTGGCCACAGCTGCAGATTCAGCACGGCGACGGCGGGCTGGCCACAGCTGCAGATTCAGCACGGCAACGGCGGGCTGGCCACAGCTGCAGATTCAGCACGGCGACGGAGGGCTGGCCACAGCTGCCAGATTCAGCACGGCGACGGCGGGCTGGCCACAGCTGCAGATTCAGCACGGCGACGGAGGGCTGGCCACAGCTGCCAGATTCAGCACGGCGACGGCGGGCTGGCCACAGCTGCAGATTCAGCACGGCGACGGCGGGCTGGCCACAGCTGCCAGATTCAGCACGGCGACGGCGGGCTGGCCACAGCTGCAGATTCAGCACGGCAACGGCGGGCTGGCCACAGCTGCAGATCCAGCACGGTGACGGCGGGCTGCAGATTCAGCACGCCGACGGCGGGCTGGCCACAGCTGCAGATTCAGCACACCGACGGCGGGCTGGCCACAGCTGCAGATTCATCACAGCGACGGCGGGCTGGCCACAGCTGCAGATTCAGCACGGCAACGGCGGGCTGCAGATTCATCACAGCGACGGCGGGCTGGCCACAGCTGCAGATTCAGCACGGCAACGGCGGGCTGCAGATTCAGCACGGCGACGGCGGGCTGGCCACAGCTGCAGATTCAGCACGGCGACGGCGGGCTGGCCACAGCTGCCAGATTCAGCACGCCGACGGCGGGCTGGCCACAGCTGCAGATTCAGCACGGCGACGGCGGGCTGGCCACAGCTGCAGATTCAGCACGGCGACGGCGGGCTGGCCACAGCTGCCAGATTCAGCACGGCAACGGCAGGCTGGCCACAGCTGCAGATTCAGCACACCGGCGGCGGGCTGCAGATTCAGCACGGCGACGGCGGGCTGGCCACAGCTTCCAGATTCAGCACACCGGCGGCGGGCTGCAGATTCAGCACGGCGACGGCGGGCTGGCCACAGCTGCAGATTCAGCACGGCGACGGCGGGCTGGCCACAGCTGCAGATTCAGCACGGCGACGGCGGGCTGGCCACAGCTGCAGATTCAGCACGGCGACGGCGGGCTGGCCACAGCTGCCAGATTCAGCACGGCAACGGCAGGCTGGCCACAGCTGCAGATTCAGCACACCGGCGGCGGGCTGCAGATTCAGCACGGCGACGGCGGGCTGGCCACAGCTGCAGATTCAGCACACCGGCGGCGGGCTGCAGATTCAGCACGGCAACGGCGGGCTGCAGATTCAGCACGGCGACGGCGGGCTGGCCACAGCTGCAGATTCAGCACGGCGACGGCGGGCTGGCCACAGCTGCAGATTCAGCACGCCGACGGCGGGCTGGCCACAGCTGCCAGATTCAGCACGGCGACGGCGGGCTGGCCACAGCTTCCAGATTCAGCACGGCGACGGCGGGCTGGGCCACAGCTGCCAGATTCAGCACGGCGACGGCGGGCTGGCTACAGCTGCCAGATTCAGCACGGCGACGGCGGGCTGGCCACAGCTGCCAGATTCAGCACGCCGACGGCGGGCTGGCCACAGCTGCAGATTCAGCACGGCGACGGAGGGCTGGCCACAGCTGCCAGATCCAGCACGGCGACGGCGGGCTGGCCACAGCTGCCAGATTCAGCACGGCGACGGAGGGCTGGCCACAGCTGCAGATTCAGCACGGCGACGGAGGGCTGGCCACAGCTGCCAGATTCAGCACGGCGACGGCAGGCTGGCCACAGCTGCAGATTCAGCACGGCGACGGCGGGATGGCCACAGCTGCCAGACCAGACGGTTGAGTTTGTAGGATGGGACTCACGAACTTTTGGTTGAAGGTCAAGGACCCGCAGCTGTCGCCAACAGCTGAGGCTTTTAATTTCTAATGTATCCCCAGCCGAGTATTCTCATGATGTCATAACGTTTTTTTAATATTGTCAATAATGGTGTTTCAAGCACTGCTGTGAAAAAGCAAATGAGCTGCATACATTGCCAAGATCTACGAAACAAAACACGAGTGAATCGTAAATGACTGCACGTGCCAGAAACTGCTGGTAGCACTTTTGAGCACAGTTTTTCATTAAGCTAAGCATAGGAAGCACAAAGCCCAGACTGAGGTAGAGGACAATAGAACACACAGATCTGTTCCGATCACAGCACGGTCACCCCTCCTGACCCCTCCCTCGCAACTTGTGCCTACTTTTACTGCTGTATCCATTCTGAAAAAATGACTTTGTAATACATGACCAGCATTACTAAGCTATTTTCTACCTTGTGTTTGAAGCATAAGGCCAGAATAACACTTTATTCATAATACCTAAGCGTAATACCGGACAACTGATTAGTACTACAGCCACAAACCACCAGAAACTGCCACAGACCCATTGCCCCTGTCTTCTCCATGCTGTTGTTGGAGTCACCTTGAAGTGAAATTGGTCGGGGCTCAAGAGAATTATCAACGTCATCTATATATATATATATATATATATATATATATATATATATATATATATATATATATATATCGAAGAGTTTGTTTTTATTAGGATGTACAATGCTCAGAAATCGAAAAAGGAATAAACTTGCTATAAGTGACATTTATTGGACCGGTTTCGTATCTCAACAGAAACATCAAATTATGCCTCCTTGAACTTAATTTCTATTATTTACTTATTGCTGATGATGTTGCTGTTGGGATACGAAACCGGTCCAATAAATGTCACTTATAGCAAGTTTATTCCTTTTTCGATTTCTGAGCATTATATATATATATATATATATATATATATATATATATATATATGTCATATTATTATATATTTCATAGTAAAACATTTTGCACTATTGATAGACATGCTAAATAAATAGCATTGCCAAATTTACGTTTTTGAGAAGCCCGTGCCTGTTCCTCCTCCTTTCCCATGCATTTACTCTCCACAGGTTTCCAAATTTTCTTCACTGGGAAGGTCGTGGCCTCAGGTACCTTCCCAGCTCTGGGTCTGACCTAGAGTCCCCTGAGCACTCGGTAAGCAGCTCTGATGCCGGCTCACTCTCCTTCCTCGGGGACCTACCGGCCATGTCCCTGAACATGGCGCGGTATCTCGCCAGGCGATTTGCAGGAGCTGA
>JAOTON010000507.1:0-168163 GCA_034440635.1 Lepas anatifera
TGGCAGATGCACGGGGGAGTTAGGGGATTCAAGCATGAAATGTCAGAGAGCCTATAGTACATGCATGGCCAGAGGCTGATCCGAGGTGATTGCGGGGGAGGCTTAGGCCCCCTACCTTCCCCCCAAATGAAGTCCTGGATCCGCCACTGGTAGGCTTGGTTTTTAGACAAGGCCTCATTTGCTACGCCGCTTGCGTGATTTAGGTAATAGTCATAGTATATCCTTTTAAAACAACACAGTGCAATCTAGTACAGCTATGTAGCTCGTCCAAGCATAGGAATTATGTCTGCAATCTCACCTTCTTTAGTTTATTTATTTGTGTCCGTGGTACGAGGCTTCTTCATCTCGTGGGACGTTCGACCACGGATCTTCTTTCTTCCTCTTAATGACACGTTTGGAAAATATCGTTTTTAGGATGGGCTCAAGAACGGCAAGAGTTCGCAGCAGAAAACTATACCACCATCTAACCTTCCTATTACCTCTCGTAATCAGTAGGTACCTCAAAGGGAATGTGGCATCTTGATGCAATTCTAGACTGCGGTGTTTCAGGGACAATCTATGTTGAAAATAGTGGATTTAGCGTTAAGTCTGCTGAAAAAATGCTAATAAGCCTAGTACTTCGTTTTTTCTCTGTTAGCGCTAAAAGTCTTAAAAGCACTGTGACGTCAAATCGGCGTCTGGGCTGGAAATGTTTTGTGCCACATTGAGTCTGTTTGATTTGCGCCAAAAATAAAAGGAATACAAATGAAGTGGTTTTAACAAGAAGCGGTTACCATTGGCAAGTAAAGTGACATTCATCAATATCTTCTATTTTTGTTGATATATTAAATATATTTCATGTTTCAAACTAGTCAATAAAGTGCGAACTAGTTACGTACAGTAAAAATCGACAGTGCCTAAGTCATGCTTAGAACGTCGGTTTTTAAAGACGTCCAAGCAAGAAAAAAGCATCGATGTGGCAGGACTTGAACATAACGTCACTTTCCTAAGATTGCCTCATAGCATGTGAATACAACAGGGAGGACAGGGTCGGTAGGGAGAGAATTTTCTCTCCGCGAAGGTAAGTTCTGGGACAAATGAAGTTTGGATCTAGTGGTTTCTCTACAAGCACTATCACATGGCTATCACAGTTCAAACCTCATTATGAAGGTGCATCATTCCCTTTAAATACATCAGCCTTTTTATTCCAAGAACTATCTTGCAAATACCTGAGTCCCTGGCTGTTTTGTTTGTGCAAGGGTAGATAAGTCTGTAGATGGGTACATTGCCGTAGGATAAGCGATGTCAGCATGCAAAATTGCCGAAAGTTTTACCTAAGCACAGCCGATGCAAACATCAAAGCAAATAATTCAATTTTCCAATTCTGATCTTACGATCAAAGCAGCTTCAATGTCAGCACACCAAGGTTTCCTACCTTTTAGACTCTATTTCACCCTTCACCCACTGCTCCTGGCAACGCCCATGCTCGCTTCCACTTTTGAAGCCCTCCCACGCCGGGCGGGTCGGCGGCCGTCGCCCAGGTTCCTCCTCCCCCACCCTCCCCACCTCCCGTAAACCCCGCCTCCAAGCCCGGGCCAGCCATTTGCATAGCTCCAGCCGGCACGATTTGCATGCTTCAAGTTAACCCTTTCAACTTTGAAGCGACGAGACTCCACCCCCTGGAATGACGTCACCGTTCTCTACCGGCCAATCGCCTGGCCTATAACGAATGCACGCAAAAACACATGGGAAGGCGGCGGTGTGGGGTGGCAGGGCCGGGGCGGGCGACGGCGGCGTTGGAGTCCGAAGACGACGGGCGGCGGCCGCGGCCGGCCGTTTGAATAACTCTCCGTATGGAAATCAATACAGAGCAGAGGCAGGCCGGCTCACGGCGTGAACGCAGAAGTCGGCCGGTTGAACTGAGCCGTGCCGCCTCACCGCCGACGGCTCAGAGGTGATATTGGATGGCTCGGGAGGGAATAATTGTCCTGCAGGACGATGCAAAACGTGGTCCTGCAAGCCGAGAGGGTTGATCAGGTACCAGAATCGGAAGAAATATCAGAAAATTCCAGAAAATACGTGATCGTGCTTTGGGAGCTGCATGAAGAGATACCAGTAGGTATTTTTACCTATGCTGCCCTGAGTGAGCAAATGTTGATACTTCCCTATTTTTTCTTCTAACAGTATATACATATCTTACTTACGAATCTATGACTAGAAATATACATTGGGGCATCACCAAGGGACCTAGTCCCTATACTTTGCATGTGCAACTTTCACGCCTTGGCTAGATTATTCACAAACCGACATTTTGAACTCAGTTGGGACTGTAATTGGACAAAGTTACGCTTAAAAAGTTTAGGTCATAGCCGAGCTGTCGTCTGGACGATGAAAACCCCCAGAATCATCGGTGCCACTGCCAGCGCCCACTCGATACGTATCTATCGTGAAAACGATAATTAGCCGAATCAGAAATTTAAGAAGCCGGGTATCACGCATTTTTTTTTAATTTTTGGAAATTTATATGGATACCATCTTTGGTCTGTAGCCTTTCAGATTTCCTTGGCACCTGGACAATCCGAAAGACCGGTCACTGGTGCCTGGAACGCTTGTAGTCGTTCTGTCCCTCTATTTCGCTTTGATGGGGAGGCATGGCTGCATTGCCCTAACTCTGGATTCGCCCTTGATGGTTGGTGACTAAGCAGTCCAGAAATTCTGGCCCAAATCCCAAAATTTGGGAAGGGGGACGTCTCCTCTGGTCCACAAATTTGGGAGAACGTGCCCTGTCGTCCCCCGTTTTCAACACCCATGGCAATAGCTTATCTTACGCTCGTCGTTGCCGTTGGACGTCGTCTAAGATTGAACCCAAACTCCGGGCGCGGCAGTGACATCAGCGGGAGCTTCGCTGGTGGCGCGCTCTCTCCGCGCCATTATTGATTAAGGATAATAAGTCGGAAGCGCGATAATTGCGAATTTGAGCGGCCCTGGCCAGAGGTGCGATGGCGGCGGCACCGGCAGCATAAACAAAGCCACTGGACAGAAGCTGTGCCCGTCAGCTGAGCGGCTGTACCTCCAGCGGCGTGGGGTCACGTGAGGTCACGCGGGGCGACTCCTGGACGAATAACACCGTTAAATGCCTCGGTGAGAGGATCATTTGATAGGAATGTCTTGAGTACGGAACTAGGCATCGTGAACTCTGCGGGCCATATACTGCTTTATTAGGCAGATGCTGAAATGTACAAAGCTGGATAACAGAAATACCTGCTTTAAGAGAAAAGGAAAGCATGCACATATTTTGATATATTCTTCCAATTGTGTATGTAGAAAGCCGACCCAGATACTTAAAATCGCAATCCACTTGAGTGTGAGCTCTACGACTTCGCCTCACTTTACCTGGTCCATTAAAACAGCAAGGTAGCACAAAAACATGGCCCAGCCAAAGTCAAATCAACTCTTGCTTTACCGGAGGCAAATTAGATACTTCGGGGAGGGTCAATTCAAGCCCCTTACCCATAGCCGCCTAGAAGCTAGTCTAGATAGAAAGGCACATCATGATGTAGCATATTGCCTGTGGCCTGAACTCTCCAGAGGGGGTATCATGTCTTGACCTTGAACCAATTGGTGCCCTTGATGTCATCTAAACCGACCAAAAATACTGAAATGACTTAAAAAACAGAACAGGGGTATCTAAATATGACGGGATTTTGCACCAAATTTTAGCAAGGGAGCATCGCAGAAGCTTATTTCGGGGTATTTCAAATGTTGTGCACCCGCAAGGGCATCACTAAAAACTTAATGGCTCAACCCTGGACCTTGGAAACCCAATAGAAGCTGACGCGTTACCGCTGCCCTGAGGACGCGAGCAACTACAGCATCAATAAAATGGTTTCCAATGCCGTTGAATATTTCTAGATGCAATGTTGCATGTCGAGTGAGGTCATGTGAGGGCACCAAATTTGACGACCTTGGGATGTCAAAGGTCAATGAGCAAGCCGAGGGCCAACCATTTGCTTGGGGAACTGATGCTGGAAGCATACACAAACATGCATTATATCACACTGGTAAATTATATTTACCTAAGCGATCAACTAAGCGCAGAACACTTTAAATTTGCAGGTCCATCTTGTGCAGTTCACTTATCACTCTGTCTCACTATGGCTGTTAGGCACGGTTTTCTACCCCCCGCTTTGACAAAAGTGCTTCTGTCCCCAATTGTGAAGGATAAGTCTGGGAACATTTCGGATAAGGACAATTATAGACCGATTGCACTTGCTAGTGTAGCTTCAAAAATTTTGGAAACGTTGGTGTTAAACAGGAGTAAATTGAGTCTCGATACAGGTGATCATCAGTTTGGATTTAAGTATAAACGCTCCACAGATATGGCAATCTATGCGGTGAAGGAAATTACTGATTATTATATTCGCAACAGTAGTCCTGTCTTTGTGTGTTTCCTGGACGCCCGTAAAGCTTTTGACCGCGTAAACCATTGGAAATTGTACGAAAAGCTCTTGAACAGAGGAATGGACGCTTGTCTGGTTAGAATGCTCATGAATTGGTATAAATCTCAACAGTTTTACGTGCGCTGGGGTAAGTGCATCTCAGAGGGATTTTCTGTCTCCAATGGGGTAAGGCAGGGCGGCATTTTATCACCGTACTTGTTTAATGTGTACACGGATGAACTGTCCTCTCAGCTATCCAAAAGCAAGGTTGGCTGCCACTATCTAGGCTGTGCAAATCACCTTTATTATGCAGACGACATGGTTCTTTTGTCTCCAACCCCGTATGGGCTACAAAAAATGTTAAAAATATGTGAGATGTATGCCAATGATCATGATATATTATTTAACACGAAAAAATCAGTATGCATGGCTGTTATCCCCATGATGTTTAAAAAATGGTATTGCCCAATTTCATTCTATGTAATAATATTCTAGCGTATGTGGATTCATATAAATATCTAGGTTTTCATCTCATGAATGTACATGTCCGATGTGATGACAGCGAGGTGCAGTATCAGTATCGGCAGCTATGCTGTCGTGCCAATTCACTTATCCGAAAATTCTCCATGTGTTCATATGCTGTCAAGAGGTTTCTGTACAACGCATACTGCTCAACTATAAGCTGTGTGCATCTTTGGCACTCATTTCGATCCTCGGTTCTAAAAAATTCAAGGTTTGCTTTAATAATGCTGCCAGAATGTTCTTTGGTTACGAAAGATTTTGCAGCGTGTCTGGTATGTTTGTTAGTGAAAGAATTGATAATTTTGATGCCTGTTACAGGAAAGCGGTGTGGGGTTTTGTAAAAAGGATATGCGACTCTGATAACACAATTCTGAATAGATTGTTCCACAGTGACTTGGCCTTCACCTCAAAAATTAGAAAGGCCTGGAATAGTGCCCTGTATTGAAGAAGCGTTGTGTGTGTGTGTGTGTAATATGAGTGGAGAACGTGTTTTTGTTTTGTTTTTGGAAGTAGTAACTGGACCTCGAGTCTGTAAATAAAGGATTCTCTCTCTCTCTCTCTCTCTCTCTCTCTCTCTCTCTCTCTCTCTCTCTCTCTCTCTCTCTCTCTCTCTCTCTCTCTCTCTCTCTCTCTCTCTCTCTCTCTCTCTTTCTAAGGTCCGTGGCCTGGCGTTACCTCTCCATATGGTCGCTGACGTTGAATGACGTTTGACTAATAAACTTCAACGATATAACAGTTTAGCGGCATACCTATCGGAATCTTCACCGACCTTATGAAACTTGACTATGCTTGGCCATTACCTTGTTTGACCTCGAAAGGTCACATACACACAAACATATATAAACATATATATATATATATATATATATATATATATATATATATATATATATATATACCACCAAGCTGCCATCCATTCATAAGGTTAGGTGTTATTAAATCAAATGCATTACAGCCTGTAACCTGAGCTAGGACTCGCTCTGTGCCAATGTGCTGTTCCCAGGCCAAGCAAAGCGAGCAAGACGTCTAAAGAGTAACACCCCGCTTTTGGACACCAACCCAGATATCTGTGAACTGAGGTGAGCCAGGCTTTAAATTCGGTTAAGATGTGCCAAAATGAATCTGCTTTCCGCTGTCCGAGCGTCCTCGCCTCAGGCCGAATAGTTTTCTGGCAATTCCGAAAAAATGTGGAAGGGGTCGAGTGCCTGGAGGGTTTCTACGGCGTGTTGCTGGGAGGAGCCTCTCCCAGTTACGCCGTGGACTGTGGTTGTCAACTTCTTGGCACGAGTCTGGTACAGACAGATTTGATGCCATGGAAGCAAAATAAATCCAAAAGTCTAGGTATCTGAAGCCTAAGCTTTTCCTATATAAGAGACAAAATTTTCGCATTAAAAATACATGTTAGAACCTTTGCTGCACACTAATGCTAAGCTTTTCAAGAGCTTGTAGGAGTATTCGTGGATGCAATTGCAGAAATATTGAGTTTCTTCAGGTCCATTAAAAATTAAGCTGTAGGTATTACTTAAATGAACTGAATTTACTTCACATGGAGTCTGGTTTTCTGGAGACTGCCATAACACATGTGTCCTCTTAAGAAAAAAAACGGATTCCTGGTTTGTTCATGTAAAAAGTAGTCTTTTAAATTTCAATAATTTTTTCAAGGCCACCGTCATTCCGCATTTAATGCTGTAACACAAAACCGTGAGCACAGCCGTGTAGTGTGAAGGTGCGGGGGCAAGAATGCCTCACTTATACTTGTTACCACACATCGCTTATGACACACAGTGAAACATGTACAGAACACATCATTAAATGCAAGCTAAACCAAGCCACCACCTAAAGCACAATTGACCTAGCCTATATGCAAAGCTCGGTGACAAACTGATGAGACAAGAAGACAAATTTGTCATGCAGCTGGAAGCCATGATAATGCATGATTCCTTGTTGCGTGTGCCAGGTTTTTATTGCCCCCCTTAAGACAGTTCGTTATGGTCAGCAGGGATGATGATGGACAGGTAAGTGTTCTTTCCAGACGTAAAACACGTCATTTTTCACCGTTTGCATAAACTCAGCATGTTGCACTAAAAAGTTAGAGGCAGCGGCGGATACAAGGGGGGCTAGAGGACTCAAGCCCCCACCCCAGAAATATCACAGTGCCTATAGTAAATGCATAGCTGGAGGCTATTCCGAGACTATGGCGGAGGGGCTGGAGACCCTAGCCCCCTCCCCTCAAAGAGAGTCCTGGGTCCGCAACTGGGTATTGGAATGATAGGTTAATAACGCATTTGGTTAATGTAAGGCTTATGGCAGCCCTATTGATCATGCTGTGCGGTTTTCTGCTGGATTTTCTAATGTTCCTGATGTATCGGGCCGGTGGCCGATGTGCGTCGGCACCGGTTCCCACCACTCTCAGCTGAATACAAGCTGTTCAACTCGGCATTCGTCAGCAGCTTTTCCGAATCTTACGACCGGCTAGTTATAAGACGTACCGCGGGGAGAGCCCCCCGCCCAACAGCCGTTTGACATCTGTTTCGACGCCGTATTCAACTTTGGCAAACTGTCCTCGAAAAACATTATTCTGCTGCATTTTCAATAAGATTTCCAAGATCATTTTCGCCCACAGAGAATATTTGAACCGCAGAATGTCACAACGCGATTAATGGCCGGGAAGGGTCTATGCTTTGTTTTTGCTTCCCTTTGTTTTTTCATCATTTTTGATAACTTGATAAAACAACTTTCGTGACTGCCTCTGAAGCGGAACAGGCGGTCATCTATCAACTCAGTCGTGAGGTCGAATTTTTGTCATTTAATGCTTGCGATTTAGATTATCAATAGTTACTACAAACGTTTTAGATAATTTTATTTATCTTCAGATAAGTTTTGATCCGCTGTCTGGACCATTGAGCTGAATGATACAATTATTCATGGGTACTTCCAATAAGCAGTGTGGTTGATCTCAACGTGACTTGTCCTCAACCAACTCTGTTTATTGGACTCACCCATGAATATT
Organism: Lepas anatifera; assembly: GCA_034440635.1. Classification (NCBI taxonomy): domain Eukaryota; kingdom Metazoa; phylum Arthropoda; class Thecostraca; family Lepadidae; genus Lepas; species Lepas anatifera. The sequence goes on from JAOTON010000507.1 coordinate 7,951, forward strand.
CAACACTGGGAGTAACATTCTCGTAAATGCAGAAGTAACTCAATAGACTCTCATTTCGATTTAAGCAGAGGCGCGTCCAAAGCTTCAGTATGGGGCCCCACCATCCCCGAGGGGTAGTCTGGGAGAAAAAGGACATGTGTTTAAGATGACCAAACAAATTGTTAAATTTCGGTATATATCGACTATTGGGCACTTTTGGCTCGAGGCAAAATCCAAGCAAGCATTGAGGGAGGCCACAATTCAGCTAAAATCTAAAAAAAAACTTTCTGATGAAAATTTGTCAAAATATTTAAACAGTGCCCAAAACACGGGCGGGCTTCATAGATTTAAGGACGACTCACAGTTGACCCATGGCCAATAAACATCAGACCAATCAACGGAGTCTGGGGCGTTTGCCATTGTGTGCGGGCTAAGACAATGTGGTGCCAAAAATTGCAATTCTTACCTACGGCTCACTCCGCAGTGGGCTTCAGATGGCTGTAAGGGACTAACGAATTGCCATAATGAAGCCCCAGCTGTCTACAGATAGTTTGACCTGTTGTCCTTATTCAGGAAATCCAGGCTCGCTGCAAGAAGCACACGGTTGGTTCTGGGCTGACAAGGACAGTCTAGGTGTTCCTAGTCCACTGAGTATCACTGGCTGCGACAAGACAGGCAGTCAGCTGGGAGCGCCAAAGTCCAAAAGAGGAAAACTTAGCTAACCTCAGACCAAGTGCCCCACATCCTTTAGGAGCTGTAGTTTGCGAATAAGTATCTCGGCTGACCGCAAGGAGCACAGAACCACCGTAACAAGGAGTGCAGCTATCTCCAGGCTAGGTGTCACTGCCCAACGCCCAGTTCTCAGGTGTCCTTAAACCCTCCAAGGGCTCTGGCTGATGAGAAAGTGCTCCGAATGCCCGCATATTGGGCATGCGATAACCAGGGTATGGACTGCAGCTTCCACCAGATTTCAACTCCATCCGTGGATCATGGCTGGTGTCATGATACCTGATGGACCTCAAAGATGACGGATTATCGCAGAGGGAGCCGCTACTGCCTCTGGCCAAGGTGTTCCGACTCCCTCGAGCACGCTTGCTGGCGATAAAAGTACCCTGGCCACCTGCATGCAACGCGCTTATGATTGCAGCGCAAGGGACAAGTTGCGATTTCAGTGACCAAGATGTATTTTCGGCCGAAGGACACATGCAAAACAAACATACAAACTTCAAGAGCCGAAAGACGAATTCAGCCCAGGGGCGCATACACAGTGGTGTTACTGAATTCTGTCCACTGCTTATTACTAAATTATTATGCTTGCGCCCCTGGTGATCCACCTGGTCCTCTGCTGGCGTACGCTGCAATCGCCCGAGGGTCAAATTCAGAACGGAGGAAATCAAAGGGCACTTGGGCTTCGATTAGGAGCCAAGTATATGTCCTCCTATTGTGTCCACTGGCTTCACCCGTACAACTATTGGCGACGAGTGGGCCCTGACTGGCCGCGGATCAAGTGCCCCGACTCCTACCCGGGGCTTTGAAATGCGACAGGTTGCCCCAGGTGACCAAAAAGACTACATTTCCACAGCAGGGTTCCAAGGAGCACATGCTGTCCAGTTGCATCCAGGCTCAGCAATTCAGGGCACCATGGGCCAAGGGGCCCATGTCCAATCGGGGCACACCACGCAGGTACTTCGGCATCATGGGGAGGCACGTGCCCCCTGTAGCTCCACCCCGCCCCTTGATATGCACATCGGATGCAGACTTCCTGGTTAAAATAAAAATTGAATGAGTTGCTCCTTTTGCGCTGAGTGGTGAGCATATAAGGTCCACATAACTACAAACCCCACAGTGTACGCGATTCCCACAAATTGGCACCCGTTTGAAACTCGGCGCACCTCTCGGCCACGAAAACTGCACCTTTGGTGGCGTAACTTCTCCTAAAAAAACCGCAAAGGATTCTGAATCAATAATCATTTTCACTGAAATGTTTGGGCACTATATGGCCTGACCAGGTTGGTGCGCCCCCTAAGCCCAAATAACTAACTAGCTAACTCACTGAAATGTATTGTAGGGTCCTTAATATTTCACAAGATTGAACAAAAATAATGTGATGTGAATTTTCTCTCATTATTAAAAAAACATTCTACGCCAACAAAGTACCACTACTCTGCAAAATTTCTGTGGGCTAAACTGGGTCAATGCACCAGGCTGAAAGTCAGGAACCTTAGGATCGCCCATTGGCAAAAAATGTACTGTGCAAAGTCGTTTCAGAAAATTGTTCTTGGGGTTTCCATGTTCGGCTATGCACGGCGTTCTCCAGTTTCCCGGATGGGAAGACAATATTTGTGGAGGCTACGTCACCAAGTCTTACGTAACAGGCTTTACGTAATGTCGAAAATGTTGCACTCGTGGTAACTGTTGCTGACTTCAGACGTGGGACCTCCGAATCTTTCTCCGTACCACCTCTAAATGTGTGTAACATCGAGAGTGTTAAGCATCATAGCTTTTTAAGCCATGCCACAGGTAAAAATATATGGGATAAATAAATAATAAATGAGAAAATCACAGAAATACATAAGATTTGGATCAATGTGATGTGCTATCACAAGATGGGGGATCGAGCGGGCTTTTTCATCCGAAAATGAATGCCACATATCATCCAACAATCTTCCGGTTTAAGCCATTTTGTGAAGAAATATCAATGGAAAAAGTGTGCAGCCAACATGAGTGGAACGCAACACAGATCAAATTAGAAGAGATTTTGGTCTATAGCCGTCAGTTTCTTGTCAGCGTAAGGTTAAATATTACATTTTTTGGTGGTGGTAACACTTATGCACGAGAATAGGGCCCGGTACAAACTGAGGAGAATTCGAAAAATTAAATCTGGTTAACTGAGGTGACAGTTTCGGGCTTTTCCGCTTATTTTCAAAGCGGTGTCGGATAAGAAAATGCTGCATTCTTCATTCACACTAGCATTCGAAGAAATCGGGCCTCTTTGCACCCTATAAGTACTCACAAACGTCAGTCCTTTTCACTTTTTTGTTTCATCCCCCTCCATCCTGTGACCTCAGAAAGCGGAGATCTTCAAACCATAATTGTGACACTACGTTAGAGACAGATCGCTCAACAAAACCAGATAAAATACAACAGTGCATACAACTGCCATCTACCATCCGACAACCGTTGTCATAAAGCTCACATTCATGGCCTGTCCTTGTCACGTGTCCTGCGGTCACGCCGCTGGTGTCACCGCGCCTCGTGCAACAGGGCGACGCGTCGGACGCGACGGAGCCGGCGCGACGCCAGCCCTCCTTACCCGCAGCTCGGCAGCCGCCGCCGTCGCTTAACCCTTTGAGTTGACAGATTATTGAGGGGAAATCGAGCAGCTAAGTTAGACATAAAGGCCCACGTGGCCCCCAATGAGAGATGAATTTGAAGGGCGCTGCCGGGTGCGGCTTTCATTCGCTGAGAATGGATGTTAAAACACAGTGCCGGGCGCTGCACCGGCTGTGCGTTAGAGAGAGGAAGGGAGAGCAGTTGGACACGAAGGGGAGCGACGTCGCGTTCACCAGCACGTCCGCCTGTGTCAACCGTGCTGGGCACCAGATCGGTTACAGGACACTTTGCAGTATGGCGATGAAAGCAAACAGCTGTTGACCGCAGAACCCAAACTTCTAAATGAAGCAGTTATTTGTTCTTTGAGGAAAATTAATTATTGTCCGGGGGGGGGGGGGGGGGGGGACAGGTTGTACCGCATTCAATTCCCCTCCCCTTTCCGCCTGTTTTCCCGGCGGAACGTTGCCTCTTCAGTCACTTATTCTATCGTGTATAACAATGCAAATATATGTGCGTGGTTGCAAGTAGAATTTGCATCCCTGGTCCAAAAGGATACTTGCATTGTTAATACAGGTGCGCGTAGATTGTGTCCAATCAGGATAAAAGCTGACACAAAACACACTCAAACAAGGTCCCGCGCATTGGACGCGGAGTAAACACGATATTCTGCGCATGTTGCGCGGGTGCCACGTAACAAGACTGGCCAACAACACCTTGAACATGCATACCACTTATGCAGGCACGCAGTAAGCTCACTACCCCGAGGCATTTCCTTAGCAACTGCCCTTGGCAATAATGTTTTGGTTTCTGCTCCTTGATGGTTGCAAAGAGTAAGGAAATATAATAAAGAATTTCAGTCCAATAGCTTCAATGAATGCTCCGGCGGAGAAAAAACACCAAGGCATGTGATCTTCATTATTTCTCTCGTATGAATAAGAAATAAGACCTGAGAAACGAAAACGAAGAATCACGACGACAAAAGCGAAGAACGAAAAGAGAGACCAACCGAAAAAGAACGAGAATTAATCATCATCACCGTCATCGTCATGCCTTGTTTGTTGTTTTCCATGTTTTTTTCACCGGATCCCTTCATCAAGTACCACTACCTCTCTCCATGGGTTGAGCGCGGCGCCTGTGGCGACCCTCCCCGTGGGTAATCCTTGTCCTTCCCATCAACCATCCTATCCTTATCCTTATCCTACAGTGTGTTTTTGCTTAAGTTGTCATTTATGTCCCTCATCTTCATTACGACCGGCGTCAGAATAGCCACATGAATAGTGGAGATGCCGTGTATGTCAAATAAATAAATAAATAAAATGAAGCTTTGAGACAGATATATTGCGCTATAATTATCACCCTTTGACTTGTCTTATTTAAGAGAAAATATAATATAATATTGACGCTATTTAAGAGAAAATATGCTTAGAGATCTCGTGATAACTATCATCTTGAACGAAATCTTCAGAATCCCTGCTGCCGCTCGCATGAATCAAAAACTTCACATCGGTTGTGCACGACTGGATTGACGGCAGCCTGAAAATCATAGTAAGGATATCATTGCCAGTAAAATTCAGGGCCAACCAGTCTAAATCCGAAATCTCCGCACAACTTTACGGAAATTTGTTTTGCACACCAGTGTTATTATGACTCTGAATCCAATGACCAAAAAATGGGACTCAACGAACAACAATCGGTCCATACTAGAGGTGGGACTTTCTAGGCCCGGAGGCCCGGGGCAAAAGCCCGGCCCAGGCCCGCGGGCTTTGACCGGGCCTGAAGGCCTGATTTAAGCCAATGTTGGGCTGATAACGGGCTTCACCCAGGCTCATTCCGGGCTTCAACTAAACTGGGACTTCAAGTCAATTTTCTGTAAGTTAAATAAGCCTTTTTCAGTACAGACCTAGTTTTTTCCACTGAAACATAATCTTATTCATGCACCAGCAGCTTTTGAAAATGCATTTACAATTAATTTTGAGACTTTTAGACATACATCAGGAATGTAAAAGCATGAAGCTCTAGCTTTCTATCTGTTACTCATGCCAGGGTCAAAAGCAAGTTACTTAAACCTGAATCAATATTTAAAATCAAATATTGAATAATGCCTACAGTTGCACACATCCATGCCGTACTATCATCTTATGAATGTCCTGATTACTTTAAAATTTTCAAGTCATATATGGGTGAACAAAATATAAATTGTGATAGCATATTTGTTACTTCCATATTGTCAGTATACCATTTCAAAGAAAGTCATTTAACCAATTTGCTGCTAACATATTGATATTAACACCTAGCTCTAGCTAGAAAATTCTTTCGAGAAGCTTTCTGCTCCAGGTAAAAAAGAAAATGTTATCTATGGAGCCATTCCCATGTCCTCTACGAAAAATGGTGAAGTAAATATGTCAGGTACAAACTATCTAGTGGGAGCCCATAATTGTCAAATTGGCCTGGTAACTATCTGCAAGAACAAATGTTGATAAGTTTGACCCTTCCACAGCTTCATCTTGCTCTTTCATTGCCCAAAAGATGCAAAATCCACTCAGAAAGGGCTAGTATAAGCAAGGAAATAGCCACGAAGAAAACATGTTTTTGATCGAAGTACTTCAAAACATAAATTAGTCAGTTGTGGGGAGATACTGGGGAGAGCAGTCAGCCTTAGAAGGAACCTTTGAAATTACACCAAAACATGAATATACTTGACACTATGTGTTGCATTTTCCTTGTGGAGATACTTCCCTGGCCTCTATGAAATACAACTTCTATTATAAGCTTTGAACCTGAACATAACAGCACTTCCCTCCCACCACACTAAAGGTGTTATCGCAGTAGGTGGATCACATCTCGCGGTTCAAAAGGATTACATCAGAAGGTCCACTGATCAAAGGGTCTAATGTTCATAGGTTCTACCCTGTGAAAGTTAGACCTTTTGAATAAGAAGTCCACAAACAAGTGCACAAAAAGTGGCCTATTCTCAGGAACAAAAGAAATGCACCACACACTTTGTGCTTATTTTTTAAATCTGTGAAATTTCTAAAATATATTTTCAAAAGTCTTGAAATATTTTCGCTGAAATAAACTTAGTATTCTGGTAAATTTTGGTGAAAAATGTTTTCATAAATGATTGCCCTAATGTAGACAAGTACGGCGCTTCAGATACCTACTAAGCGCAAGCCCGTAAAATACAACAAAGCAAACAGAAATAGTGTTCAAGCCCAAATGGTGATGTGGATGGGATTGAGTTGTTTTTTTTGTGTCAGATTTACTTTTTGGTGGAGATTGGTGCAATATTTTTATTCAATGTTTGGTGTGAGCCTGTGGAAAACTAGTGGTTCCTTATCAAGATAGTTCATTATGGCTGGTGGTTTGATAATTGTATATGGCTGATGGGCCTTGTTCATGTTGGCCTGTTGGCTTACCTACTTTGCAGACCGGGCTGACCCAAGCAGAACATTCTTTTAACTATCTTCCAAGCTGTTTAGTGACTAAACTAAAAAGAAAATGTTCACATGTATCAATTGAGGGACAATGTGAAGGATTTTTGGTTCATTCAGTCATTCCGCCATGATATTCTGAAAAGTTTTAGCTGAAAACTTGTCACTGCTCTCTCCTCCATTCATAAACATTATTGGAACTCAATTGTGAGGCTCGTGCCAGCATATAATGATTTATAAAAGTGCAAAGATGGAGGAAATGTCTGACATGAGTGGACTTATTTCATCCCGATTCTTATAGCTGCCATGTGCATACCTCTATCTAGAATACCCTTTGTTTTTATAAGGTGATGCTGGTCATTACCTGAAGTAAGCTTGCATCATAAGCAAGCCATGTTTCATACAGTGTTTTTCAGTATCATTTTCTGCTGAATTATTAAGATAGCTGAGGCTACTGATGCTAAATGCACCTTTTTGATATGGTTTTGGGTGAAACCAAAACTTTTTACAGGATAAATTGGCTTAAAACATTTATTTGAAACAGCTTTAAAGTAAATAAATGTTGTATATAGTCGTTAATGGTTTTCCATGATACCGGGCCTTCCCGGGCTTGATAATCCATTTCTTCCACAAACCGGGCTTGTGACGGGCTTCTAAAATCAGCAGCCGGCCGGGCCCGGGCCCGGGCCTGCAAAATTGCCCGAAACTCCCACCTCTAGTCCATACCAAGTCCATACACAGCCTCGAAGCTTCCCAACTAGTCCCCCTGGGCAATCCAATCCAGCCCAAGAATGATCTGGATATCCATTAATATGCAATCCACAATACCCTCTACTGAGCGGGGCAGCAGTCGACACCACGTGCGGGCACTCAGCAGCTCGCGCGTGGAGCAGGCTGCTTATGGAAGAAGCATCAGACCGCGTACAATATCTCAACAGAATAACACAACCAAAATCAGCCAGCCTGCTACCGATACATCCACAGATGTACACACGTCCAAAATGTTAGGAAACCAAGCGTTATTTACATGCATGTCATTTGCTACCCTAAAACGTCATTTAATCAACTGGTATCGGGTGCATATCCCCGTCGCCTCCTGCTCAGGTGTGTAGAATTGTGTACTTTTGGGGTGCGCGAGCACCCCTAACAGTCAGAACAACACCAATAAACGTCGGGAAGTACCCCTGAAGCTTTCGAGCCATTTCCGAGTCCGACCCACAGGTTTGGTCCACAGTAAAATGGCGACATAGCATAGGCGGACCCAGGATTGCCGATCAGGGGGGGATCTTCCCGCGGGGGCTGGCGCCCTCCGAACCAGGGGGCACCACTTTTGACCGTCAAAACCTATCAGGTCGGCGCCGATTTTCACATCCTGGGGGATGGGAAGCAACATTTCAGGGGGCGCCATCGACCTTTCAGGGAGGAGAGGGACACTGACCATTTCACGGGGCGCAGAGGGTCGATCGGGGGGGGCACGTGCCCCCTGGATCCTCCTATGCGACGTAGGTACATACCTACACAGCAGGTCTTAGAAAAGTGGCTGCCTTGAAACGCTTCGTTTTCTGGGCATGCCTGCGCTATTCCATCCCCCCTCCCCCTGCCCAGCCAAATTCATCCGCTAGTCTGGGAAAGAACCTCTAAACCTTTTCACAATCCTACCCCCTTGCTTTTGCCCTACAGCCATGGAAACAATGATTCAAATTTCAGCACCCATAAATTTTGCTGCTATACCACTTTAAACCCAGGTTGGAATGAAAAAGAAGCACGTACCCAGTTCAGGACGTCTCAGTTCTGCTGATCCGAGGGATCGCATGAGAGGTAATCTCTAGAAATGTCGCGAGTGCCTAAAACATGAAATCGTGAATTATCTTCTTACTGATGAAGGAAACTTTTTTAGCATTCATTAATTAACTTGCCAGCTACAATTCAATGCCGTCAGGGGCCGAAATGCGCCCTGAAGTCATTAGCGTCGCCACCGGGGCCTGGGGGTCCCCCACTCTCGAAAAGTGGGGGCTGCACCTCGTCCCCCGACTTTTAGCCGCAGTATTGTTGAAAATGTTTATAATGTCAGGACGAGTGCTCATTTTGGTATTTCCACAAGACTGCACTGGTGTTTAATACCACAAAAGCGTTGCAATTCCCTATCTAGCTGACCGAACATAGGGACACAACAAAACAGTTCTTAGGCAACGTTACAAACATTCTCTTTGGATCATTAGGAACATTGAATGTTGTCAATTTAATAGTTTTGGCTGCAAAACAGTTCATTGTGAATCAGAGGTTTAAGGATGAAGAAATAAAGATGGGAGTTTTCTCAAAATTTCTGGAAAAAACATTTCAAATGGAACGGTGCATTGCAAAGAAGGACAGAAGAATTGACAGGTTTAACGAGAGGTGGCTACCATTTATCAATGAACATTTTGAGCTTTGTATTTAGTTTGTATAATCTGGACCCACTTCGGCGAGCTGCATGTGGTGAAGGAGGTTGTCGTGATGTGAAGTGATCTGTGAAGTGTATGGAATCAACGTGATTGCACATTGTGGGAGAGTAGGGATCGGGGGGTGGGGTGGGGTAGGGTGAGTTTGGTACCGAGGCGATGGTACGTTGAAGCGCGACGTGGGATTATTACTGTGACACCAGTGGCAAGGTGTGAATGAAAATTGTTCAATTGCCTCGCAAATTTTACAGCCATGTTTTGTGAAATACATTCTTCCAACAGAAAAAAAGACCGAACATAGGGACAGATGGATACAGGTTTTCATCGCCAGTTCCGTCCCCCCCTTCGAAAAAAACTGTAGCAAAGTTGGCAGCTTCAATAAACCACCAGATGATATATTGGGATATTTTAGCGTCCGTCCCTTTCAGCACCATTTATGCATGTCCCGTCGCATTCCCTCCCCCAAAAATGCGTTTTCAAAATGCTCCCGTCCCATCCCTTTCCTTTTTATTACAGTTCCAGGAAAAAATTATCCCGCTCCGAATGCGGTCTCGATAATTTCGTCCGATTCTGTCCCATAATTACCCTTTTGTTTCCCATCCTATGCAGACTTTACTGGACGCTTTCTAAATTTGCTAATAAAAAAACGGGGGCAGTCAGCCTTTTTCAGTTGTAATCAAGCTTCACTCAACGCGCCGATTCAAGTGATCCAAACATGTCTTAAGATGTCACCCGATAATAGTATTATACTTATCTTACCTCTGGCAGCTTAAACCGTATTCCTTACACGGCTGATAACAGCATTATGAATGAATGAAGGGCATGAAAGAAATTCATCTGCGAGCAACAACTCTTAACCCTATATAGCTCGGAGGCAGAGCACAAGCTCCAGTTCAATACTTATGTAGCAAGCATACAATAATTGTGCTCGCGATAGAAACGGCTGTCTGTTTAAGCCAAGGAGGTCTAAGCAGGCAGCGGACAATATATACAATAAAGGCAGCTTTTGCTACCGATGATAAAACACCGGTTCTAATGTGGACGTTGTATTAAGAAGATTTATAGTAGGTATCTGAGAAACCATACATATGTTACAGGGAGAGTGCGAAATCCGGGAGTTCGCGAACTCCCTAGGGATTTCGCGAAATCACTGACCAGCCAGGAGTTCGCGAAATCCCTAGGGAGTTCGCGAAATCCCTGGGTGACCAGGAGTTCGCGAAATCCCTGGACTTAGAAGTCAGGGAGTTCGCGAAATCCCGGATAAACACTCAGGGAGTTCGCGAATTCCCTGACATTTAGTCAGCTCAAGGATGACTAGCTAGGATTACGGACTATTGTTCTTATGATTTATTTCAAACAGTAACCGGACATTTTCCGTAAAAATCACGTATAAGGGAGGTTTTAAGCTAAAAATTAGGAAAGTTTTAAGCTAAATATAAGGAAGGTCCTAATTGTATTGTTAAGGTCGTAGCGATACATTTATCGAGTTTCGCTTATCAATATTGTACTGCAATGTAAAAGTTCAGTTGCTGCTGATTGCAAATGTGGATCACGGGAGAGAAAGACACTGGCCCCTGGCGGTTCCAAAATGCCCTGGTCCACTCCTGAAATTTGGTTCCCACACACTCCCCCACAGAATACACCTTCGCCTTCACTGTGATTTGGTACTTGGTTATTTATATTCATGATATATTTTATACGCGGATTTAGGGGGGATAAAGGGGGGGCAGGTGCCCCACCCCCGATCGACCCTCGGCTGAAATGGTCACGGCGCCACTCTGAAATGTCGCTTTCCATCCCCGTCCCTGGGGATGTAAAAATCGGCGCCCACCGATAGGATTTTGCGCCCACCTGATAGGTTTTTCCGGTCAAAAAGGCACTCCCCTGGTCCGGATGGCGCCCCGCCCTCTCCCCCTCCCCCGGGAAGATGCCCCCCCGATCGGCAATCTTGGATCCGCCTATGATAGATCTGTATATTTAATATTATACATATGCAGTGCATGGAGTCAGCATAACTACCCAGGTATTCAATAAAAAGTGGTCTACGCTATCACCACCTTTCATAATTATGTGACGCTACGGTTATTTTATGTCAAATCTACATCACAGAATAGCGTTACGGTATTTTATGTAGGTTGAATTATTATGGAATTTTATCTACAGATACGATAAAGAAAATGGTACAAAATCCATGGCTTGATCATTAGAATAAATCTGGGTGTAACACAGTTCAAGAAATGGCAGAAATATTTGCGCTACTGAAAAATGGTATAAATGCTCGGCAATGGCGCAACGCACTTACTTTTGAGCAAACCACGCCATCCGAAAAAGAATGTGCCCGACGCTCACATTTTTGAAAACTCATCACGTGTCTTTTAGCTGGTGGTGTCGATGAGGTGCCGGTCACCGAGAGCAATTGCGAAGTCTCTTATGACTATGCCTTTTGATAGCTTAAAATCATCACAGTCAAAAACGTTTGGTATGAGTCTCAAACTAGTTTCGCGGGATGCAATTTTTAAGACGTGCAATGCCAGGGGTCTGAGCCACCTTCGCCTGACGAGGGTGGGCTACGCCCCCCCTGCCTAAAATCTAAAAACTACGCTAGTTAGCGAAAAAGTAAATGGCGTTAAGTAGCACAACCTAAGCTTTAAAGGAAGTGTTCTATGCATTCTTTTGTTGGGTAAAGTCTGAGGGCATTGGAAGCCAAACAATGCCACAATATGGATATGGTGATATAACTGAAATACAGTTCTTCAGTCCTACCATCTGATGTAGAAGAGATACAATATATAAGCATTCACTATCTGAAGCTTTTCTGCAAGCGACTTCGAATGATTAATAATGTGACTATTCTAGGTCAAAGCTAAGATTTGACCTGACCTTGGATCAGGTAAATATCGAATTGGGTCAGAATGCATATCATTAGAACTGCAGAAACAAGACAACCCCAATGATGCCAAAATATACAATTTAGCTCCGTTCCCAACAAAATTATGATGTTTAAACCATTTTACCGATACTTTTCCAACGGTGTCATCATGACTCATAATTGACCTTAGGTCATCGACTTCAGAAATCCTAAAAAACTGTGTACTCAGTCGGCCCTTTATTCAATACGAATTTTAGATTGATACATTAAGCTGTTCCTTGCTTATGTTGTTTTCTTCTTTTTTTGGAGATGATGTCACTTGACCTGCACTGATGTCCTGACCTGAAATGACCTGAACCGAAAATGTTGACAGGAGTTGTAAAAGGCTTCAGAAAAAAACTGTACTGGGTACAGCAGCGCTGCGCGTAGCCGTTTTCAAGACTTTGCGAAAAACCCAAGGAGTATGGTTACCCAACCCCCGCCCCGGCCATGCACGTACTCGGTACGAAGTCGCTCAGGTGCACCAACTGTGAGTACCGTTAGATACAAAATTCTGAAGCGCTTCTTTCCAACTCACTTATCCAGCATCTGCAGAGAGATCATTATCATATCACAATCCTCATTACTACACAAAAGAGAAATGCTGCTTATCTGATGGCCATTTCGTATTACTTTCTGGGTAAGGAAAATACAATAATGCTATATTATTTTTTGCATTAAGTTCATTAATGTATTCCAAAACTTTGGCCAATCTTTACAGGTACGGTTCGGCTATACTAAGATAAATTTTCAGAGCTACAACAACGAAATAATCATTCTGCAAATTAACTTAGACCATATCTCTGTTTTCAGTTTATCAGTATATCAGAAGTGTTATACAGTTTCAGCTACAGCTGAACATAAGCCGACAGCTGTAGTTGTCGGCATAAGCAGGACACGGAATAATACAATTGTTACGCATATTTGCAATGTGCTATCTCATTGCCTATTGTCATGACCGTGGCTGGAGCACCTAAGCTTGAAGTGCATTTGCTAGCCCGCCGGAATCGACAATAAAATTTCTGAAAGCCTTGGCAATGGTCAAACGATGACAGGCGTGCCGCTTCTTACACCGAGAGCCTTTTCGAGGCCGACACTTCCTCCTGTACCAAAGTATTGTTATTGGAAAATTTGTGGACGTCCGTAGTACATTCCAACATAGACATAGCTAAAATAGACCTTTGTGAAAGTATATCAGTTCTTTGTTCGTTTCTTACGGCACAATACTTCCCATCAGGAGTCTGCTTTGTTAAGAAATCAAGATATTCATTACAGATGACAATGAAAAAAGTAGTGGCATCTCTAGTTTGTTTTGAGCCCCCCCACCCCCCTCCACACCTACGGTTCATATTGCATAAGCCATGCACCTCGAGGAAGGCTAGTGACTCGAATAGTTCGTCAGCGGGCACAAGGACCCGGTGTGAGGTAGAGCTGAGAGTGTAAAATTAATTTTCAAAAAATAAATATCAGGCCGACACACATAAAATCAAGCAAAATACAACATAGAAAGAGAAAACATGGACGGGGAGTGTAAAACCAGATCACTGAAGGATCATTCTTCGGATTTAAACTATATGACATATTGGCATGTTAGGGATTTCGCGAAATCCCTGAAAAGCATTCAGGTAGTTCGCGAAATCACTGAAGTTTCAGTGAGTTCGCGAAATCCCTAGTGATTTCGCGAAATCCCTTGGTCGGCCAGTGATTTCGCGAACTCCCTAGGGATTTCGCGAACTCCCTGGCTGGTCAGTGATTTCGCGAAATCCCTAGGGGAGTTCGCGAAATCCCGGATTTCGCACTTTCCCTGTAACACATATACCTATACCACAAAATAAATTCTGGAAAATCCTTATGAGACATCATCACTCGAAAAAATTGTTTTCTTAAAGTTGAAAATTCGTTTGTAAAAAAATCGTGTTCAGCTCTGCTATCAAATATTTCACCATCGATTTTTGCGTGCCATTTTATTTTCCCTCGGTAGCATAATGTCCGTTGGTGCCAGAACACCATATTCAAGCCTCCTGTGGAAAGGAAACGATACCCAGAGAAGCGGCTGGCTTTAACACGCGCATTGACGAGGGGGTGGGTACCCGCCCCCTCGGGTTTTTCAAAGACAGCAGAAAAACGGCGGCGCGTAGCCCCGCCGTACTTGGCATACCTTTTCCCTCATCATTTTTACAACTTCTGTGAAAATTTTAAGGTTAGGTCATCTCAGGTCAGGTCACCAGTACAGGTCAAGTGACCCGACCTAAAAAAAGTTTAAGATAGCATAAGTCAGAGCAGGGTGAACTTATCCGATTGAAATTCATCACATAATGGCCCCACCGAGTTCTCTAAAATATGTTCCGGTATTTTTGATATCGATGACCTAAGGTCAGGTACGAGGCATGACCTCCCCATTGGAAATACATGGGAAAAATGGTTTTTACGGAATAACTCAGTAACGGATGGTGATAGAGCATTTATTTTAGCTGCATTAGACTCGCCTGGGTTTTGCAGTTCTAATGATATGTATTTTATATAACTTGACCCTGACCTGACCTCAGGTCAGGTCAAATCCTTGATTTGACCTAGCAAGGTCAAATTATATATCATTCGATTTGGCTTGCTGAGAGGATTCATATAGTTCAAGTCGTTTTGCTCTATCTTTACTTGTTCAGATGTAATGGCCGAAAAACTGAATTTACATGTTATCCCTATGACGGCGTGTTTTGACCTCTCGTGACTTTAAATGTGACCTGACAAAAAATGGTTCAAATGTTTTCGATGGAGCAGTGGATGGGCAGCCCAAACGCCGTTTACCGTTTTTACCGAAGCCGTTTACCCGTCAATGCGAAGGTGGCTCAGACCCCCGTCAATGCGCGTGTTAACTTCCACAGTCGCATTTACTAATTAACGTGGATGTAAAATTCAAGTTGTCACAAAATTTCGTCACGCTCTGTCGTCTGCGAGTCAAAACGGCTGGACGAGGCTGAATACAACAGAATGTAGACCGCCACCGCTTGTCCCGTGCGCCGCCAGGAAATGGATACAGGTGGCTGTAAAATGGCCGCCGAAATATGATCGTCCGCTAAAAGCTTCGCGCAAATTACAATCGGGAAATGCAGCAGCTCCAGGCCGCTCGACGTGTGAGACGGGCAGTTTGGAGAAAAGTGCACTTCATTGCAGCCGGGGGGCCTAACTCAGCCGGGAAGCTCCCTGGGTGGACCGAACACGTGGGACGACAAAGGCGCAACAGAGCTCAAATGGGGCGGAAAAAATGTATCATGATATATGCTCACACGTTCTGACGTATCAAGAAAGCATTCTTAGTTTTACGCTCAATCTGGATAGCGATGGTGGATACGGTAGTCGCTAGATATCGCAGTCTCGCTGGGTAACAGTTTCCGAGGAGTTCCTCCTGCATCCGCCCCCTCAATTTGCGTATACTTTCAATTATGATTTCTATATGTGACGAGCATGATGTCTTTAAAAATGAATCAAGATTCCTGAAACAAAGAACCTGATAGAGTAGATGGAGAAATTACGCCACAGGGCTTTATATTCGAACTATTTTCCCATCATTCTCTCGCTTGGTTCGAGTAATAGGGACCGGAGACTTCCGATGGCGTGTTTTCCAGGCGCCAAGTAACTGCAACCTGCGCATGCATAGCTAAACACACAGTATTCAACTTTGCAGTCTTCTGTATAATAACAGATGTGTCAGATGTGTACAGACTTACCTTGTAAGTATCCTTAATCTTACTAGAGGTTTGTTTCGATGCAGGGATCCGCTAGGCATAAATATTCCTTACGTTAGCACGTCTTCCTAATGCCAAATGCCGTCCCAATGTCCTAATGTCATCCTAATGTCAATGCCCTAACCGTCCTTATGTCCCAAATAATGCTCTTACAAGACACTTAAAAGGGCATTCACACTAAGTAGCGGTTTGCGACGCCGATGTATGTTGTTTGTATCTCTTATACTGTGATTATACCCTATTACTCACTTGCGGTACATTGTTAAATATCTTTAAGAGGGTCTTGGATTTTTAAAACGGTGGTGTGCCCAATTTGAAGCAGTATCAGTTATCAGGACATTAATAGGGATAGTGTAATATGAACTGTAGTTTAGTATGGCTACTGGTGGGCTGAACTGCATAAAGTCGATTTAAAGCCCCTGGAATAAATAACACGAACATGTAAAAAAATATTGGCACTGCTTTGATGCTTCATTTGGGGTGGCCAGACACCCCCAAGACGCTATAAATTCATTCACACTATCGTTATAAAGATATATTCATTACCGTGCACATAAGAAAACGGAGGGGAGAGGGGGCACCGAATTCCACTCATGTTTGTGTTTTCTCAAGTATGTCGATATCAAAGCCTGTTGTGGCTCTGACGCTTTGCAGGCTCACGTAGAAATTGATAGCGCAGTTTTTGGTGACATAAATTTATAGATCAGCCCAAATTAAACAAACTCTGGGAAGGTGTTTACTAGCCTGCCTCCCGGATCCCGGATGCAAAATGGAGCCAATACAAATGGATTATATATTCGGGCACAGCCCTTCATCAAAATCAGGTAGGTAAGGGGTAGATCAAATCACGAATTCTTAGTCATAATGCAGTAAGACCTCGAATTCAGAATCAGGTAGGAAAGCGATAGATAAAACCACAAATTCTTAACCATAGTGTAGCAAGACCTCGACTTAGTCATAATGCAGCAGGACCTCGAATTCGAGGTCGACAGGATGACTTGACCCACATAGGCATCGCTTCTGATGATTACTCCCTCGATAGCATGCAATTCTCGACGTCCTTACACCATTGCCTTCATAGAAGATCCAGGGAGACAAGAAAGAGCACGTGCCCCTCTCATCGACCTATCCCGCGCCCACACCACGCCCCGGCGCCCCTGGAACCGACCTGGCCCCCTCCCTCTTGTAACGTAGCTTCTTTTCCAGGATAGAAGCATTATTTGCACCCCCAAAATGCAATTTGGTGCCTTCTGATAGGTCATTCCTTAAGGATTGGCGCTCCTGGCCCACACGGTTCCAAAAAGTGGCGACCCAAGTGACACGGTGGACACGGTGGACTCAAGTGGCGACCCAACTGGAACTAAATGGCACCACCTGTTTAAAGTGCTCCCTCCTATAGATATTCTGGATCCGCCCATGCAATAATTGCCGACAAGATCAGGGGCGCAGACGGATCCAGGGGGAGTCAATCCGGCCACGCCCACCCAATGCGAAATAGAGGGGACTAAATGCTCTTTTCCCATACTCCAAGCAAACTAGTGTTTCATAATGGATCAATTGGGGAAAACGCGTCCGTCAGTAAAAACAGTTTTACGAGTTTTGTTTGTCAGGAAGATACTTTTTGAAGGTCAGAGAAATTCCAATTTGACGAAAAAAACTGAAGGTAGCGCCATCTTCGCCCTGCGACGTTTTATTTCTTGCTCGCCGACATGGGTTTGCCGTCCGCCCCCCCAACTAGCTGTATCCCCCCCAACTAGCTGTATCCGCCCCTGCACAGTAAAATCGGCAGTTGGAGGTATAATGCGTCGCAAAACTCCAAAAGGCACGCGTCTTTCGACCACTAGCATCCGTATTTTTTCCGTTGCAACGACCAACCCTCATGTCTCGAGCAAAAAAAAATGAAAAGGGCGTTGACCAATGTCGACCCTGCTCCGCAAACTCTTGTACCACCGACCGCAGCCGGTTAACCATTTAACAATTGTCATGAAATGTTAGCCGTCAACGCCCGCTGTACATAGACTTCTCTCGGTGGCACAGAGAGTCGCCATAAGGTGATGGAAGCGAGCTCTAGGTGACACTGCGACAAAGGCGGCCAGCGCACCGAGGCGGCGCCGCCGTTTTTGCAAACGTTTTTCTGGCGCGGCACCCGTTAGCGTAGTAGCACGACCGGGCTGTTTTTGCCCGCAGGCGTTTTTGTTGTGCACAAACACAAAGGGATCGACAGCGAAACAAGAGCGTCCAATCGGGCTCATGCAGACTACCGCAGCCGCTCAATGAGACGAAATTGGCGGGTATGATGCTGGTTAAGGCGGGATCAGGGCCGGCAGCTCGGATTCCGCGCAGGAATTAGTGGAACGTGGACGGAGAGGCCTGGAGGTGTCAGTGCAGGACGATCTATTTTCACGCAAGGGAGGGGAGCTGGAATGAACCCCTACAATAGGTCAAAATTTAAAGCTCCAAATTTAGCTTTCAACTTCTCAATGCATGCAGTACATAAGGTATGAAAATATGTTCTTGTTTTTGAAATGCGAACCGAAAATTGCGTTAGATTGCGATGCTCAAATGGGTCAAGTGAAAAATATGACAAAGCAGTGTATATATGATAATGCAGCGGAATATTTCAAATATTTCCTCCCGACCGCCCTCCTCTTCCACCTTCCCACACAAAGGATACCTAGTAAAATCGAACAGCTTTGATCAATAGGCAATTGAAAATATCACAAACACAGTGCTGAAATTACAGATTTCTTTTCGAAACTAGCAGGTTGGGTGGCTCTTACTCATATGACAGAATTTTCATACAAATTAATCAACGGAAACTTGACAAATCTTCATCGAGCATACTTGCAGCATCGGTTTAAAAATTACCCCACATACCTCATGATTAATACCCTACAAATTCCGTTACAAGTGCAAAAAAGATCGCATCGTCGATTTGCAAGTGCCTCATCCATATTGAAATAACCACTCCGCTGATTATTCAATCCGCCAACTTCGGAACCGCAATGGAATTCCAGAGATCAGTGATAAAATGCAGTAACAGTAGCAAGTACTTAAAGCAAACTAGGTAAGAAAGGAAAGCTTAAATGTAAAAAAATAGAAAACGGTGCTTTCAAAGATTACTTCACTTCTAGCAGGGCCGTGATAACCCGGCCATCATCAGCAAGTTGTCTCTTTGTGGCGGACACGGCTCTAGTACCTACTCAGAGCGGCGAATGACCACCGCAATCCTCCCCCAAAGCCTTTCCTCACTAAAGTAACACAACTCTACAGACCCAGACAACAATAAAAAGAACTTAAAAAAACGCCAAAGACGGCAAACGGAGCTAATGAATTCGACAAAGCAACACAAATTGAGCTCGACGACGGCAGTGACAATGACTGGGTGGCCGGGCCGGCGGAGAACCACGTTTCTTGCAGGTGACAGCCGGAACAATGCAAGCGGCAGCTTCCGACGGCATCAGCTGTCGGTAATTGGGACAGGTACAGCCGCCGGCCGGCCCCGGTACTGGTCCCAGTCCCGGTACCCCACCGCCACAGGCAGGTGGTGAAGTGGCGCGGCGAAAAACTGCGCCTCCGACAGCCGGCAGACACCAGCGGCGCTCAAAGTACAATCTGTTCCGGTGCCGCGTTTGCAATTCAAAACTGGACTGTTAATGTTGCTGGAACAGGATTTATGTAGGCTTAACATGTTAGGAGTGTTGCCTGCTTAGTTACGTCGTGAAACACAACTCAGCAGCCAGTATAAATGAATAGATAAATAAGTAGAGGACAGAGACGTTGCATGAGACAAAGACGACGCAGAGTTCACAGACCCATCACGGGAGGATTGGAATAAACATTCTCACGAGTTCAGGAGCCACCCCACGTTGACCCGGTCGACGTCACGCCTCTGACCAGCCAGAACGGCCGAACAAATGTCTGGTGCTCACTTAAAGACAATCACTCGCAACCCGTGAACTTCGGCGCTAAAAGCTGCCCCAATTACCCAACACCATATCCGCTCATCTGGAGACAGAAAGGGTTGTAAAAGGGGCCGAAAGGAACACGATGCTTTGTTTGAGACGCTAGTGACCGTATTATTACGGTTTCAGCAATAGGAGCTCGTCTTACCAGGTAGCGATGAAAAAGTCAATGATTGAACACCAGCTGTTACGCCGTGAGTAATTTCCGTCAGTATCGATGGGCTTCTGTAACATACAAGCACAACTATTCTAAATTATTCAACATGCATATTTATGGAGGCCCCACGCACGAGATAGGGCTTAAGAAGACACTGACAATGCAACAAACATGCATAACAGTGATTAGGTAATCGTTCCCAACGAGGAAGTGTAACTCACACGGCTGGGAGTACCGTTAGCACATTGGAAATTACGTGAGAAATACAATAAAACCCAAGGTACACTTTCCGGTAGGAAAGGATATTTTTTAGACAGCAATATATGCGCTCATTAATAACACAAATGATTATGCGCTTAATTTTGAATAATTTTGGGGTTTATCAACGCACCGACTGCCAAGGCCATGTGGCATCGCCATGTCTTTCTTGTTGGAAGGGTGTCCGAGCTGTCAAATCATAATTCGCTCGGGGAATCTGCCGGGCTTTGAACCCGAGTTGGCCGCATCGAAAGTGGACTCGTTAACCATTACGCTTACGCACCAGCAGCACGCCTAGTACGGCCCCAAGCAATATGCTGGGACATTTTGTTTACATAAGTACCTATCATATCAACTTTTTGTTCAAACGTTACGGCGTTTGTTTATGTAAGTACCCATCATATCATGCATTTTCTTGATTACATGATTAAGCAAAGGGATCACCTTTTCCGGCACGCCCAGTCTCAGAACACAGTACATCTGAGACGCAGGAATACAATCCCTGATGGCAACTTCGCTACACGCCAGCACCGAGACCAATCATTTCGGAGGTCTTCGAACTGATTCAGTGAAGACGTGGCAGTCGGAGTTGTACACTGCTCTTTTGTCCCATTTGTAGCTTAATTTGAGTAGCGAGATCAGTGACAAGGCCGGATTTATCGTTCCTGGCAATGCAGTTTCCGGAAATATGCAACGATGCAGCAATCAAAGCTCAAAACGTAAAACCGGCAAATACGGCTACAGCGATGGATTGGTATTTGGGCAGAAGTTTGGATTGAAAGGACTTTCACAGCTTCCCAGCTCATCCCCTTCACGTCCAGGTAGAACAACGAACCGACTGGCATTACAGCGGAAACTCAATCATCTCCTAATCAAACGGCAATTCTAACACATTCCACGCAACCGCAGAAGCCTAAGTCACTCAGCCAACACTAACACCCCACTGCCACGGGGAGGGGGAGGGGGAGGGGGGAGGGTGAGCTGGTTACCTGCAGCGGCGGCAGCGGCGGCGGCGGCGAGGTCGCAGGTCCTATCCAAGAGGACCATCCGGCCGGCCTCCGTGCTGGCGAGGCGGGCGACGACGGACACGGGACGGGGCGCCCGGCGGCGTCTGTCGGAGGCCGGCTCACCGGCCGCCGCCGGACCTCGTCGCTGGCGACGGGGCAGCGCGCGCACTGTCCACTGGCCGTCGCCGCCGCCGCCGCCGCCGCCGCCGGCGATACCGCGCAGCACCCGGATTCAAGTACGACCGAGCTCAAAGTTGTGCGGTGTTTAAGTGTCGCATGGGATTGTGCGCGATGGCTTCGGTAACGATTGTATGATGGTCGATGTATGGTATACGCCACGAGAGCAATGCTACATTTTGAATAAATTATCAACCCTTTATTTCGGCCTGAAGTATTTCAAGACAAATATTTCGAAACACGCCGGATTCTGCACAGGTAAGCAGTTCTCCAAAACCCAACGCCGGAACCATGACCACCCCCACCACTGACTTCTCATGCGACATGGTGCCGAACGCACTCAAGCCTTTCAGCACGGCCGCCCCCGCGCCCTCGCCCATCACACCCCATGGCTAATGACACCTCACACCACCACACCAAAGGTAAGGGGGTGGGCCGGTGACATGGACCGGACGGAAACAAAGGCGCTGAAACCATTGAGCGAACCGCCCGGAGATAAGTGCCCTGCTGTACGAGGTGCGTGCTGTGTTCTTTCCGCATGAGGTTAACCGCCAGCGCTGCCGGCAGGTGAAGGGTGTGTGGCCCTGGTGCACCGCAGGCGACAGCCGCTGTCAGACATGATCGGAGGCGACAGACGCAATACCATGTAGATTTACAGCTGATGATCGATCCTAGCAGCGAGAGTGGAAAGTTTTGTCAGCCAAACTGGCTAAGTTTGGCACTTGCACACGATGAATACAAATGCGGATTAGGTATGGGAAGGAGGATGTTATTCCAAGCTCAGGTAGGGTGATTTTATATTATCTTTCGCAGAAGTGCCGGATGTGAGCCACCTTCGCCATAGTGGGGGCACACAAGGTCCCAACTAATTGGAAATCTTAGTTGGCCTCCTGCATATAGGTACAGGAACGAATAATCTAGGATTTGTCCAAATTTCCATGGGAGTCATCTTAGTCTTTTTCAAATAAATTGTGAAGTCACTAGACATCAAAAGAGATAACAATTGCGGACATTAGCAGTGCTTGAAAAACCTTCTCAATCGCAGGAGCTAAGATAGCTCAAATTTCAAGGTTGGCCTGACCCCACGTCAACAAATTGACCACCTAGTATGGTCGTGATAAGCATACATTAATCCACTAGCTTAAAAAACCCGCAAAGATAGTAAAACACGTGTTTCTCTCTATATTCTTTCAGTCGGAAATTATTGGCTAAAGTATCGTACATTTGCAGTGCTTGGAAAACCTTCCCTATCATCATTATTAAGGTATTACTGTAATCATATGGTGAATAAAAAATATATTCAGATATGATTTTACCATGTAGGGCCAAACCCAATCCTTGACCTGAGATGCAATATGTGATAGATCAATATTTTATCCTGAGCTTACGGAATTCACTCCAAACTCACAACGCTGAAATTATCAGGCTGATCCAAGACATATACATAAAATAGAGACGTTTCAAAAAGTTTTCATTGACTCACAATGGGCGAGGTCATGGACCGGATAATAATAATTTTGGGGTTATATACGTACAAACTGCCAGGTTTGCGTGGCGCCGCCAACTCTTTCCCTGTTGGAATGATTTCTCTGGAGCCAGATTGTTCCTTCCTCAGGGAATCCGCCGGGCCTTGAACCCGGGCCGGCCACGTGGAGAGCGAACTGCCTAGCCACTACACCACCGCACCCTAAAACTGATGGATCTGGCCTAGCAGATGTCCTGCATATGAAAAATCCCGAGGATCAGGATTGCAGCCCCGGATAACCTTCAGACTTAAAAATGATTCGATCATACAGTTAGATCTGAACAAGCAGTGTAAGTTACAACTTTTTTAACGAGAGGTCCCTTAATCTAGGCTGTTACACGGCCTGACATAATATTGACTGGAAATTCACGGGAGATGAAAAAGGCCGAAGGAATCCTAAGTATCCTATCCTAAGGAATTCCATCCCTAGTGCGATAGCGCCGCGCGACGCAATATCCTGACCACTTTGCAAAAACCTTAGCTGGGGTGGGGGGGAGGGGTGCAAAGGACTTCTCACCGGGACGGTAGTTAAAAACAAAAGAATCTCGTCCTTACAACTTGCCATGGATTCAGATACGATCTCCTGATCTGCTCACACATTCATTTCCCACGAAGAATCTATCCACTAGCCCTGCCCCTCTAGGAAAAAAATAAAAAGACGTACACCTTGATGTTGGTAAAATGCTGCTGCAGTGAGCAGTGGGTAGGCTTTCTTAAGGAAATCAGTATCATCCGCAATAGATTCCGTTCCAGCATCGCTCTCGGCAGGAGAAGCATATTTCTTTAGCTCTCCTAGTCCACATTGAGAAGGAGTGCCGTTAGCGAGAAGATGTAGACCACCTCTTCGCTTCCCGCTGCAGCTGCGGTCATCTTCTGAGCTGATTGCTTTGATGGTAAGATGGCTCTAAACGTCTATTCAGTGGATCATTGTTTCAAAGATTTTCGGAGAAATTTTTGTACCGGCCTCATACTACAACAGAAACAAGCGATTCTGGAACACAAAAATATAGATTGGAAATATAAATCCGAAGACCGGCACCGTCGGATTCGTCAGCGCAGTCAGAGTGGTAACGTATACAACGCCTAGGTGCCCGGGGGGGTCGCTCGCTGGCTCTGAGGCATATGCTGCCTCACATGCTGGATCCGGCCCACACCCAGCCAGGTAGGACTTAAAACCAGGACTCAAATCCGTAGCTACTGTAATGCGTTGGCTGTAGGAAATCTGACACTGCAGGGCGCACACCACGAGGAAAAATATAGCACACGTAATCATACTTTTAAGGCTTAACGATAAAGCAACTGCCAAGGTTATATAACGCTGAAGACTATTATCCTGTTGGAAGGAATTCTGGCAGATCTCAAGTTATTTCTTGGTATGGGAATCCACCGGGTCCTGAGCTTGGGTTATCCCGAGTTACTCTTTGCCTCGGGAATCCACCGACCTTTGAACTTGGTCCCGCACCGGTTGGAAAAAGACGGCCCCGGGCGAGGAAACCTTAGAATACATGCGTGCCGCGTAAAAAGACGTAACGCTACTAAAAAACATGGAACATCTTGCACTCCATGCTCTGGAACTGTAAGATGATTGAACCTCCTCCTTGAGGAACCTTCTTAACTCATTAACGTAAGGATATCTCGGTCAGACTAAACTGTGCTAAGCGCGATGTTGATTACCACTAGCAGATAGAAAGGACTAAACTTGTCATCACCTTGAGCACATCTGAAATCAAAGTTGCCCTCTAAATATCAACAGTTTTCACTTCAAAAGCTGTAACATTTGCTATTCTGATCAAATGTGTTTCAATTAACTGGGTTATGCCAACATGTCATCTCCTTTTTGGGAGTAAGTGAAAGCTGGTATCTGCCTTATACCGAGCCCGATCTATAGTTTTACAACACTGTCTTCAGAATAGATCTCTCATTTTCATTTTACGCCTAACCAGTTCCACTTTTCAATATTACGTCACTTCTGTCAATACCCAGCATTCACAACCGCATGTAGTTCATCGATTTTGGGCCTGACATTTGTAGGTTAAAAGCTAGCAATGCAATACAGAAGCTGGTTCAGACATATGCTGGTGCGGAAAAATAAGTCAGCGTGCTCATTTCATGAATTCAAGCCGGGAGCAGTAACCATAGGTACTCGTACATTCTGATGATAACCAGGAATTTTGGTTGACATTAATCTCAGGTGGATATGTTGAATTGACTTAGAAGTTAGCACAAAATATTTGGTGACATTGTGCCTGCTTCACATTTCTCCGATTGAAAAACATTATTTGTAGATATGCACTTGACATGACATGACATGACATGAAATTGTGTGTTTACAAAAATGTTCAAATAATTGTGTGTGTTGGTGCTTTAGGGCGCTTCGGCTGCCAGGGCCATATAGCGCGCCTATCAGGTCAGTTTAGTCTAGTCTTGGATTACGCTTTGTTGTTGGTGTCAAGCTTCCTACGGGCAGCTAGAAATGGCCCAGACTCGGGCTCTGTCACCCACTCAAGCCCTGTATGGGCTGTAAATGATATGGAAACATATCTCAGTCAGGTACGATAAAACGCGGTTAAAGTCTGTTGTTGGGTGTTTACCAAGAATCTCAGCCATCGTTTGCCTAGAGAGGAAGCGGTTACGCACTTCGCGTAGCCCTGCACAGGCATCAGTGTCTGAGAGAACGTGCTCGACGCTCAGTCTTGCGCCACAGCGGGTGCAAGCGTTTGGTGCGGCGCCACAAAGGTAGTGTCCATGTGTTATGAATGTGTGGCCGATGCGGAGTCTAGCCAAACACACCTCCTCTCTCCTACTTCGCCGGGCGCTCGACTCCCAGTGACCTATTGTTGTCCTGAGACGTTTCAGAGCACAGTCCGGTTCAACATCCCATCTCGTCTGCCACTTTGAGGAGAAGAAATTATTGATATCAGCCTTCAGGTCACCCGCTGGTACCCGGAACCTTCGCTGGGGGCTCAACCACGACGCAGATTTGGCGGCTTCATCCGCCAGTTCATTCCCGGGTATACCAACATGACTTGGGACCCATAAGAACTTAATTTCGATACCGTGAGATGCAGCAGTGGTCAACAGTTTTAAAATCGCGGGTACGAGCCATGATGAATGTGATAGACTAGAGCGGAGAGCTGCCAGCGAGCTGGCTGAGTCGGTGATTATCAGGTGATGTTTCTCGGGGAGCTGACGGATATACCGTATGACCTGTAAAATAGCATATAGTTCGGTGGTAAAAACCGACACAGTTCTCGGGAGACCAAAACATCGACGGATTCCTTCGCCTGTGAAGGCACACCCGGCACCAGCAGCTCCCTTGGATCCGTCAGTGTAGAACTTAAAGTAGTCTGGGTATGAACTTATCTTTTCTAAGGCTAGTTGTGCGAGTTCTGATGGGGCTGTTCTCGTTTTCCCGTGCTGCATCAGCTCAAAATCGCATTCAACAATAGTTCGGCGCCATGGTTCCAGCCTCTCAGGTCGTTTCTTTGCTATGGTCCCAAAGTTAATACCCGATTCTTGTAGCCAGTGCGTAACCCGGGTGCATAGAGCTGAGGATGAGCTTTGTCTACCGCCTGTGAAAAGTTCTGTCAATGAGTTATCAAAGATCCACTTGTATGTAGGATGGGCTGGGTATTGGCGGATTCTACATGCATATGTGAGAGCGAGTCGACTTCGTCTCAATTCAAGCGGGGGCTCGTTGGCCTCCACTAAAAAGGCTCGCTCTTCGTGATGTCCGGAAGGCGCCTGTTGCGATACGAACACATGCGTGGTGGACAGCGTCTAGGGGTTGTTTCGTGCTCGTCAATGCACCATCGTACACCACTGAAGCGTAATCCAGCACAGATCTTATCAATGCATGGTATAGTCGGAGAATGGAGGTTCGGTCTCCACCGTAGGATGTACGAGAGATCATCTTAATGATATTCATGCGGTCAGTACATTTGTCTTTAAGAGATGAAATGTGTGGAGAGTAGGTAAGACGTTTGTCAAAGGTCACACCGAGGAATTTAACCCTATCGGTGGTCGGAACACGTCTTCCGTACAGTCGCAGTGATGCCTCTGGACAATATCGCGTCCTGCGGCAGAAACGGATACACGTAGTTTTCTCCGTTGAAAACTTAAACCCATTAAGCAGGCTCCAATCGGTCAGGCGATCAATACATATCTGCAGTTGTCGCTGCGCTGATATCGTAGTGGACGTGGTTACCCATGTTCAAATAATTCATGCTTTCAGTGACACATCCTGATCCATCTCAAATGGTGCTTAACACTTACCCTACGGAAGTCGGCTGGCAACTGACTGATGAGAAGTAACCTGAGCGGGGCGGCCCTCGCTGTGCTTTGTGAGATGTTAAACGTTGGCTGCCAAATTCGCTCGCCATTGCAAACACTGATTGCCCGTATGGTAGGGTCGATATCTCTGAGACAAGTTCATTGAAGGCTTTAGTGATACTACTATTCCAATACCCAAACTTGCAATAGCTTGGAAAAATTTTATAAATTAAAAAAAGAAAGCTGAATCATGTTTACAGGGCTCGAACCAGTCAATTGCTTAACTAAGAGATTAGACAGATGACGCGGTGGTTGTCTGGGGCCTCCAGATTTAATGAGAAATCCCCTAAGTTCCAGTAATACCAGACTTAGGGGAAGGCTAAAAATGTCATCACAATGCGTGAATGGGGGAACAGGGATACTTGATTCTCTTAAATCATAAGTCGAACGCCTTACTGACGGAGCTTATTCAAATTTTCGCCTATTTGGAGACCAGTGCCTCTCTGTGAAGGTTTAAAGTTTCCTTCCCCATCCTAGCCGGTCTGCCTTATGCTTCTTTGCCGGCGGCGACGTCCCTGTGCTTGGGGCCAATTCGAATCACAAGCGTCTGTGGTCTGCGACTTGATTCGTACAGGCGCAGATGAAAGCCAAACCAGGTAATACATATTTATGTTTATGGCAGTGCCTGTCATGAAGCTGCCACAACCAGACTTTTGTCCAAAAACGACCAAATTTCACAGTTAAAAAGCTCAATTTTAGACTTTTCCATGCTCACATGTGTTCTTGAACAGTCTATTTAGTGTAAAGGTAAAGCATTATACGTCAATGACTTCAACGGCAATGTTCCGAGATGCAAGGCCAACTTTTATAAGTCTGCTTTTTTCGGTTTCAGCCTCAAAAATGATAAATGCACTCGCTCAATGGTTCGTTTTGAGCTGCAACTAGATTGCGGTAACAAAATTCGTGTGAAAAGGCCTGCAAATGCTGCAGTAATATCTAAAAATCAAGGCAAAACTGTGTGAAATCTCCCGCATCAATTTTTTCACATTTTTAACACGGGCTTACGCTAGGCATGAGTGTTCAAGGGCAAAGAGTAAACACTTGTTGCATCACTCAAAAAGCTCCAAGCGAATTACAAATGGTGCTCGATTATGGCAGCGATCCATCACATGAACTTCTCAAGCATGCATAATTAGCTTTGATTCTTCAGTATACGAGCACACAATTTGGTTGCAGTGTGCAGCTGGTAGCTGGCTGGGGTCTCATTTTCACTTCAGACGCGGCCGTCACCCCAGTACGGCGCAGCGAGGCGACCGGCTTCAGATGGACAGATATCACTAACTCCCAACAAGGGCGAAGCAATGTCGTGCATAATTATGCGAAGAGTGATTGTCTTTGTGCAAGCTGGTCCGAGTTAATCAGCAGGAGCATTGTGTGCTAAGTTGACTAGAACCCGGACTCGGACTTAAATATTCATAATTCTTCGTATAATCTACTAATCTGACCGCTGAAAAAGTACAACCTGTCAGTTACACTGCTTTAAAAAGTTAATCGTATGCAAATGCATGCAAAATGACGGACAGATTCTAGTTTCCATGTCATTTTGTGCGGCTTAGAGTTGACCACAGTTGCACGACAGGACAAGTCTGCAGGTTTGCAGAGGCGTTTTTATCGCCGTATGCAAAGAATCGTCGGCGGCTAATGATATTTCATTGTTTGGAAGGACGGATTCTGAGAAGTGGCGGCGCGGCCTGATTAGGCTCAGTGATAGCTGCGACTCTCGCGGTGCTGCACAGCACGCCAGCGGAACCGGCCCGCTCCTCAACAAAAAGCCGTCCAGCCAGCCAGCACCACCAACACTTGGCTCGGTGGCCCGCCGTGTGTTTATTGATTCCACCGCTTTGACGGATGGCGAAGACAGTGAAAATTAATACGCACATGTGTGATGCAACTGTAAACAATTTTTGCAAGGTGCAGGTTTGATATCAATGTCGGAGATTCTCACTATGTTTAGTCCAGACAATTTCTTTACCATCAAGGTACCAGGCCAGATAACAGGTAAGCTAGGTACGCCAAAGCTTCGAGTCCACGCTGCTTGGCGTGCCCGGAATGCCCGCAGGGCATTGAAATACACCAGGACCATTTGCTCCGTTAGCTGTGGCGCCGCAGCCGCCACGCGGACCGCCTCAGGCGAAATTCTGCCCACGGGGCACCACCATACATCCAGCCATCTTCATCTAACGCCTCCGGCCGGCCAAATTAATTTTGAGGCATTACTATCGGCGGATTACAAATGGAGTCCATACATTCTTATTCTGCGGCCATATACAAGAGCTTTTAGCAAAATTCTCACACAGTCCAGGAATGGGGGTAATTTCTCACCCGCAATATAATCCCACTGAGGAAAGATTCCGACCATTTGCTCGGTGTGACGAGAATCCTGCATTACACCGGCAGATATGTTCTAAGAATTGACTTGAATGTGGTGTGAACGGAGAGCGTGATCTCGTACAGTTTTAAAGAAGAATGGAAGTGAGGCATATCATTCAAATATAGATTGCTTGATAACAGGTGCAAAATTAGGGAATAACGTTCTGATACGGTGTGATTGGGAGCAAAACACAAATGGAATGGTCAAAAACTACATTTTTAGTATAAGAACACAGCCATCGGTTATGAAGTTAGACCGAAGAAGGCCAAAACAAAGTTCAGCCTGGTCTAATACATACTGCTATTCACTGAGTCAAACATTATTAACAGCATTGATAACCCTGAGTACCAATGCTGAAGCAACCCGATAATTTTACATTAGTATATTAGAGCATTCACATATAGGCTTCGCTTAATCATATTCTGTATGCTCAAAGATACCCCTGATATTGATCCATTCATTGGGGCACAACCAACATTCGTGAATAATCACGAACTCGAATTTCGTGTACTCAAACAAACGTTGGTTTCTGCCTCCTGCAAAATGTCGCAGACAGGGCTCCATTGAGCGCACCGCTCATTTCTTTTCCGCCACCGCAATTTTCCGCCACCACAATGTTCTGCCGGCGGCGGTAAGTGTCTCCAGATGCCGTCTGAGCCTCCCCCAGCTAATTTCTTCTTACTTAACAAATCAATAATTAGAAGCTGGCAGAAAAGCATCCGATAGTGGGATGGCGGCCTGCCGCACTATTTATTCCATCCCAGAGGTGCTCACCCCAGCAGTAGAGACAGCCTCGCTGAAATGATGCCAGCCTGCGCCCTGTGTGGAAACGGGATGGCCAAGGAAAAACCTAATTGAGATTGCAGTCGGCGAGATAGATTAATGGGAAAACTTTGTATTAATCCAGGATAAATCAAAATAACGCGGAAATCCGCGCCGCAGATTCAATTTGGTAAGATTTATATTGCAGAAACTACATTTTGGAGGATTTATTTGGCGGGCGGGGTGCCGCGGACGTTTCGGTGATGATCCAAGGCGCCAGTCCGATGTGGGTTAATTATTTCTCGGTGGTTCAGTCCCGCTGAATAGCGACAAAACTCCGTCATTGGAAAGGGGAGCGTTTCACACGAGGCGTCAAGAAGGGCATGTGAAAGTAGTTATCTACCGTCATTAATTTTATGTTCACGTGAGCTAATTACATCATCGACATTCAAAAGACACAAATTATTCGCCCATTGTTCGATGTGCGAACATCCGCTACCCCAGCCGCGAGGCCAACGGAACGCCGCCACTGAGGTGCCAGCCCGGTATTAAACGCCAGTAACAAACGACTTACCTATACGTCTGTGGGTTTTCCGTTTCTGCACGAGCAATCCCCTCTGTGTTTGAGCTACGACTTCGCGAGTCCGCCCGTTTGAAGTGTGAGGTTTATCGAAATGAACTGTTATCCGTTGCACACACACTCTCTCTCTCTCTCTCTCTCTCTCTCTCTCTCTCTCTCTCTCTCTCTCTCTCTCTCTCTCTCTCTCTCTCTCTCTCTCTCTCTCTCTCTCTCTCTCTCTCTCTCTCTCTCTCTCTCTCTCTCTCTCTCTCTCTCTCTCTCTCTCTCTCTCTCTCTCTCTCTCTCTCTCTCTCTCTCTCTCTCTCTCTCTCTCTCTCTCTCTCTCTCTCTCTCTCTCTCTCTCTCTCTCTCTCTCTCTCTCTCTCTCTCTCTCTCTCTCTCTCTCTCTCTCTCTCTCTCTCTCTCTCTCTCTCTCTCTCTCTCTCTCTCTCTCTCTCTCTCTCTCTCTCTCTCTCTCTCTCTCTCTCTCTCTCTCTCTCTCTCTCTCTCTCTCTCTCTCTCTCTCTCTCTCTCTCTCTCTCTCTCTCTCTCTCTCTCTCTCTCTCTCTCTCTCTCTCTCTCTCTCTCTCTCTCTCTCTCTCTCTCTCTCTCTCTCTCTCTCTCTCTCTCTCTCTCTCTCTCTCTCTCTCTCTCTCTCTCTCTCTCTCTCTCTCTCTCTCTCTCTCTCTCTCTCTCTCTCTCTCTCTCTCTCTCTCTCTCTCTCTCTCTCTCTCTCTCTCTCTCTCTCTCTCTCTCTCTCTCTCTCTCTCTCTCTCTCTCTCTCTCTCTCTCTCTCTCTCTCTCTCTCTCTCTCTCTCTCTCTCTCTCTCTCTCTCTCCACGGCTCAGACACTAGCACGGTAGCCGGGACACCGCTAACACACAGCGCCGTCATCTTAGAATCACAGCTCGCCGCAAAAAACGCGCATGAAAGCCAATGAGATATCATATTTTCACTCAATCCCGCCTCTTTTTAACCCCTTGCTCATTGAGATAATAGCGGTAAAAACTGGTGGCGGGCGCGGCGGGCCACGCAAAAACGGCCACCAGTGGCGTGTCCGTGTGTTTTGGACCGGATTAAACCGGCCGGTGACGACGGACGACCGCGGCCGCGGCGCGGCGTGGCGACGCGGCCTCCGTTCCGGGCCGTGGGTCGGCGCGAGCGCGCGCAGCCAGCGGCGCCAATGATTGGGCAAAAAACCCGCCAGCACCTGGCCCAGCCCGCCGCCTAAAGAAGTTTTTGCCTCGTTCAGCTGTTTGTTTCTGGGCCGCGCGCGCGGGGGTCACAGCCGGGGAGCTGAGCTGGTGGTCCCCTCTGGGGCGCCGCTGACGGCGGCGGGCGACGCCACGCGCGCGTACAAGCAGCGACCAGGGGCCAGCGTGGTGGAAAAGGATTACACAGACTCTGTATCGCTGCCAGTACTCGATGACAGAAGGGCACTCCACTAATATCGCTTTGATTGGCACTAAAAGAAGCTCTCCACTCCCCCTTTCGCTGGTGAGCCAGCGAAAGAGAGAGATAACTGTTGCCAGATTTTGTAGAGCAGCCACAAGGGGACAACCCTTCCAGCGCGGCAGCATGTTGAACAAGAGCCTGCAATTATTGCCGCGCGGTCTGGCAGGCACAGAGCGGCGGAGAGCGTCGCGTCGGAGGCGACATGTGCCGGGCGCACGCCGACGCGCCGGATCAACCATCCAAATCTAATCATGATGATTGTCAAAGGGGTCGGCCGGTTTAAAATGGCTACAGCCGCCAATGAAATCGCAGCGATCTACATGCGAGGCGGCAACTACCATTAACCAGGCAGCTGACGGCTTTCAATAGATGGAAATTAGGCAGGCCCGTCGCCGGGTGCCGCGTCGTCAGCGCCGCGCGTGCGTCGCCGCCGTCGAAGCAGCCCCTCTCGCGCGCATGTAAAAATGCTAAGGATATCGGCCAATAAAAAGGGGTTGGCCGGCCTACCTGAATAAGCCTGTAGCAGAAGGGTTGGCTGTTGAATAGACTTTTGTTTGATCTGAATATGGCAGCGGTGAGCAAGCGCTCCGAGTCGTCATTCAAGGAGCCCGCCGGCGCGCCGCCGCTCAAAGAGTTGGCGGCCGGGCGGCGCGCGCTAAAAAAGCGCGCCAGTGCGATTATGCGGGGCGTTCCTCGCTCGTGCATGGGGGATGGCGGGCCGCGCGCCGGCGTGTGAGCCGCAGATGGCTGCCTGGAACTCTGCGAGCCGGCACACGACCATTCAAATTCAGCTCATCTACATGCGGCACCGGCAGCTGGCTCTCGCTGGCGGGCCCAAAGGCTTGACAACAGCCTCCTATTGGAGGAGCGTGAAGCGGAGGGCGCACGCGACACGCGAATACGGCGCAGCTCATGCAAATTGAGCGGCAGTCAACGCAGCTCCGGCTGAATATAAAATGGAGCCGATGGCGGCGGCTATGAAGCGGCAGGGTGGAATCCATTTTGTTGCAGACGGCCACGGCAGGGCCGGTGCGGACAGCAGAATCAATGCGGCGACGGGCCCGGTCCAGCCTGTATCAGCCTCTGAATGCCCGGCATTGAGCGAATCTGCAGCGTCGCGGCACGCCGCCGCACCGTCGCCGACGACAGTGTGCTTTGATCGCGTCCTCGCGCTTGACAAAGATGAGGCGTCGGGTTGATATCCGATAGGAGGCACCCGTCATTGTGGCATATCTCATAGTATCGGCGACCGAGGCGTCGCCAAAGGCCGCGCGCTGATAACACAGAGTCGAGAGCGACGAGCGCCCATCCGACTGCCGCGTCGCTGCCGACGACGCCGCAGCCGAAATACAGCGGCGACACACTTCCATTCCCGATGAAATTACGTTTCAGGCTCACAGCATGGGAATTACAGGCTGTGAGCCCGGTGTTGAGAGTGCGGCAGAAGGGGGTCGGTGCTGCATGGTTGCTCCATTACGCAGTTAGTCTGCATTGTGGTGCTGGTGCAGGGCGGCGGCTGCACGGGGCCATATGCAACGGACAGGCGTTGCACAGCAGCGTCTAAGCGCGTCAATGACGGCGCCAGTATTCCGTGAAGCTGTGTTTCATTTATGAGCAGCCGGCATATTGCATCGCTTTGCCAGGCAATTCGAACTGAATGCAAAGAATATGAATGCTGATATGCGGATCAAGGAGGCTTTTCAGTGGAAGAAGTGTCGAGACAGTTTATTGCTGGATCAATAGGTACCTTCGATTTGTCACATCAAGAATGGTTGCAACGTTGAAAATATACATGTATTGTGGCCGGCTACGGTGGATGTGGATTGCATCAGCTGTCTGCTTACTACCAGATTAAGCTCGCAAACAGACTCGCAGTACTGAGTGTACCTTCAAAGAAAGTAAAAGTGTATTAAATAAATACTTAAAACTATAAATATTAAAAATATATAAAACATTACACAGACACAAATGCCTCCGCACTCAAAAAAGATAAAAAACACATAACTGATGCCAAAGCCAGATCCAGAGAGCCCGAGGGCAGGGGGTGGGGTGAGGGGGGTGGTCAGTCAGCCAAGTCGGACGCGGAAGGTGGCCTACATGGTTGTCCTATCAGCATGACAGGGTGACGATCAGCGGGACCACCAGAAGATAGCCATGATTGCCTACACATTATAGCGGGATGGGAGCTGTTTTGGACTGATAGATACATAGGCGTCCGAACAGGGGAGAGGGGGAGTGGCAGGGGACCTGACTTCATTTTTCATTAAAGCATTTCGAGTTTAGCCAAATTGAGAGGAAATTGTTACGAAAATTATTCGCCAGCCCAAATCCTATGTGTTTTGGGTTTCTAAAGGAATATATTCTTGCCAACAGCAGGCTGAAGATGGACTGTTCTTCTCACTTCTTACCGGGGCAGCGCTTATGGAGAAATGTACCGTAAATACTGCACTTTTACCGTTTCCATCTGCCACGGTGGAAGTTCAGTGCCTAGTCAAAGTTGAGAAGCTGCAAAG
Organism: Lepas anatifera; assembly: GCA_034440635.1. Taxonomy (NCBI): domain Eukaryota; kingdom Metazoa; phylum Arthropoda; class Thecostraca; family Lepadidae; genus Lepas; species Lepas anatifera. The sequence goes on from JAOTON010000507.1 coordinate 42,861, forward strand.
AAATACGTGGAACCAGGGGGAGGTTAAATGAGACAGATGCCCCTCCCTGACCGAGCCTCGACGCCCCTTGAAAAACACTCGGCATACCTCCCCTGAAATGTCCTCAGTGCCCCCTGAAACTCCATAGCATCGCTTCCTACCCGTCCCCTCCTAGGATGTTAGTGTTCCGGATTCAGATTCTTTACCCCTGATAGGTTGAGCCGCCCAAAGGAAGCACTCTTCAGAACCTAGTGGCGACCCCTTCTCAAGTGTTCCAGCTCCTCTTGCCCCCTATTTTGTTCTTGCCCCTAGTTAGGAAATCCTACATACGGCTATGACACTAGAGAAGAGAGGCCACACCAAAGCGGTCGTCTGGCCCAAGTCGCCATGAAGAACAACCGTATGTCTGACCCTCACATCTAGCCAGCGCGGCGCCAGCCCTCCCTCCGCCAGTGAAGCAGTTCCGCGGTTCCAGCCCCATCGTCTTCACCCCCTAACCCACCCCATCCGGATTCCAGGCTTGGGGGCAAAAGCGTAGGTCAATTGTCCTTCTGCCCTATTCTGAGTCAACCGGATAGGAAACAATGAACCGCGCACAGATCCACACACTTCACCCGTTCAAACCCTTTATGAGCAAAAAACGCCTCACCCTTCCTGCGACGTTCATTTTTTCAGCCATTTCGCCAATTGCGCCTCATTCAAATGTGGCGCAGCGGCGACGGACGCGGCGCGACGGCGGATTAGCATCGTCGGGTGCGACGGCGGCACAAAGCGCTCCCTGCAGCGGTGACGTCATCTCTGACGTCAGACGGTGGCCGGCGAGAAGGGGTAGCGCGGCCGAGGAGAGCAAGCCGGCGGCAACAAGTCCGGCCGGACTACACGTGGGCAAATATTGTCAAGGGGTTAAGGCGATGCAGATCCCGCCGAGAGGGCAGCCGATTTATGGGCAAGGGGACGGCGCACGATGGGTAAAATATGAGCGGGGGCCAGAGGTGAAGTGGTTTAGCGCGGACTGGCGTCGCTGGCGACACGAGGGCGCGTGGACGATGCTGCGACACGAGAGAGAGAGAGAGAGAGAGAGAGAGAGAGAGGAGAGGAGGAGAGAGAGAGAGAGGAGGCAGCAGACGTTGAGACTCTTCATCGCGAGGTTGAAGGGAGGGATTGACAGAGTGAAGCTTAAGTTGGTAATCGGGACCACTTGAATAAGTGTTGCCATGGGTATCCCACCTGGCGAGAGATCCGTTTAGGTGGCTGAAGAATTTTGAGGATGCATTTTACCATGGACAAATGATCTTGCGCGAGCAGCGATCACAGCACTGAGTACACCTTTCAGGGGCACTGCATTGTTTAAGGCTTGGGAATGATTCCCCTGAGACGCTTCGGTGTTCAATATCTACCCGAAGAAGGTCGGCTGGCAACTGACGAGTGGGAGGGTGACCTGAGCGGGGCGGCCATCCTTATGCTTTGTGTGACGTTAAACATTGGTTTCAAATTAACCATTCATGGCGGAAATTGTTCGTTCGAATGGTGGGGCCGGGGTCTCCGTGACAAGTTCATTGATAATGTTTGTGAGGTTTCGATCCCAAAAACTAAACGTATAATAAGAGTACCTTCAAATTACAAGAAAGAGCTACAAGACAACAGTTTTAAGACCATTTCACTCGAGCCCTTCAGCCTGTCGTGAAACGATTTGAACCCACGAATTATATATTCAGCTTCATATCTTTGTCTTCAAGATTCTTCATCTCAGTGAGGAGAAAATATCGTGTGTATTTCGCATACATTTGTGGATCTAGGACTTCATTTCAGGGGAGATGGCTAGGAGGCTCTAGCCTCCCCCGTCATTACCTCGAATCAGCTTCCGCCAATGCATTTACTATAGTCACTTTGACATTTCGGCGGGAGGGGGACTTGAGCCCCTAGCCCCTTTCTATCCGACACAGCATACATCCACACACATACTACTCTACACTTTCAGACAAATGTATTCTTACTGTGAACTATCTGCCACCTAACTCTTGCAACACATTAATGCAGACGGAAAGACAAATCAACACAAGAGTTCTGAAAACTGATCAATCATACCATCCTTACAAATGTTTACGCTTCCTTCTATCTAATGAAGTATCAAATGACAGGTATGGTAAAGATCTGCACGATCTATCCTTTTATTATAATTTCTGAATGCTCGTTGACGTTCAATCCACATGCAGTGCTTTAGAAACTGTCAGGACACAAAATACTATTATTGGGAAGGGTGAAGGGAGAGGGCGTAAGCACTCATACACACATGTACTGCGCAGCCAACAGGCATCGATGCTACCACCAGCCAAAACGTGGTGAAGAGGCTGTGAGTAAAAAATGTATATCTTCGCTAACAGACAAATACTCCCCCTAAAGCCAAAAAATCTTCCGTTTTTAACTCCTTTTGATGTTCAACACCTAACCACTTAGGTAATTTTTGCATTTTTTCTCAATTTGGTTGAAGTCGGAAAGTTGTCTGGTGAAAAGCGAGGAGACGCGTCTCGCATACCCCTGCTTTTGACTCGCAGGCCGACACGTATAGGCGGGCCCAGGATTTACGACCAGACCATCCGAGGGGACGCCAAGGCTTAATCGACGGGAGGCACGTGCCCCCACACGCCCCCTGGATCTACCCATACTAACAGGACGCCAAAATCGTCCATGGAGGTCCACGAAAGCAAAGTGGTTGCGAGCGGCGGGCTCACTTGCGTCCGGTTTTGTGGGGCATCTCTCAGTGTGCTGTAACAACACCCCAGAGACAAGTCCGGCTTAACCAGGAATGATATCTAATACAGCTAAATACCCTATTGAAGGAAAACTAGGGCCAGTAGAGGTATTCAGATTGAATTACCACTGCGCAGCATGTCAGCCTTTTTACGGCCACCCATGTAGCTTGATAAGTTTTTCGAAGAGTTTTTTCAACGAAACCGTGTAAAATAAACTCGACTCTGAGATAAACTTTCGACTTTGTTGATAGATTTTGTTTTTTTGTGAATACAGGTTGTATAGAGACAAGACTCTATCGGGACTCCGTCGGAAAAAATCGACTCTGCATCCTGGCATTCCAACGTTAAACCACGCACCAAAAGAACTTATTCTCAGGTTGCCATTTAGCCTGCTCTTAGCCATATCGATTTTAAAACCACGACCGCCGCTCTGTTGTGTCTGAACAATACTACCTGAGTAGGTTAAAACAATTTGTTTTTTCAAAGACGTTTTAAATGCACGATGAAAATCTGTTTTTTTCAATAGGCCGCCGAAAAAACTGCACATACCATTGCATGATGCAACACAATTAACAGCCGATCATTTTTTGATGATCCCCTAATATAAAAGTAACTAAATAAGTGACTTTATACAACATATCGAAAATTTTATCAGTACCTAATGGCTGCTCTAGTATCGGTTGGCAACGTGTCGGCAAGCTTTAAAGTCGACGCTAATCGATTAAATATTCTTGCGCCTTGTTGCGTTCTTTGCTGTTACGCAAACACGAAAATACAACTAATTGGTCGTGAGCCAATTTAAGAAGGTCGAGTCTGATTCCGGAGTTTTCAGGTGCAGTGGGACCACTTTGAAAAGGTACTTTCCATGTCATGGAATGTTTAGTTAGCTGCAGATAGAGGAGTCTGGCGATCTGAAACACTACACCTGAACCCATTGTGCAGTTCGGGGAACTCGTGGTGGTGGGGGCGCACAGAACACCAATTAAACAACGCACAGGCGGGTGTATCAAATTGTATTCTAGACACTTTATTGCAATATCGGTGGTTGAGACTCCCCATATGGTGTTTAGGAACCCTGCTTTTATTGGCCGATCCGATGCTTATGCTGCTATTTACTAGAGCCTAGCTTTATTGACCACTTTACAATATTACTAAAAATTACTCTGCACGCGCCATGCCAAGCAAAATACCCAGACGCCTGCTATAAGTGACTACTTCGTATTTGTATTTTGTATCATACTTTGCATTTTACTTTATATTTTAGTGGCGAGCGAGCTGAAGCTCATAGTTTTTAGCGTTGTACGGTAACGATGTCACCACAGTGCGCTTCACCCAAGGGTCAAAACAAAGCTGCAGTGAGAGAAAAACTTAGGTGAAACATAATGATAAACGAGGGTACATGCTCTCCGAACTTTGAGTTCATTCATACCCTCCACAGAATGGAATAGATGGATTGGATGTTCGCTCACATATCTCCGCAGTGCAAGGCTCTATATGGGCTCCTGTGATGCCTGGATTAGGGACGCTCACCCATGTGTCATGCGCCCGGAAATCCATGATTGATTATCCTCTCATTGACAGCCGAGGCTAGCCATTCGAGTGCGGCCAGCCTGTGCCGCTGGGCTGCAATTCTGCCATGCAATTCTGCACGCTTCTACCTTATTTCAGGGGACATTTCTCTGGGATGGGTCCCCGAACTTACATAATATTGTCTGGTGTCAGACGCTTCAGTGCATTTTTTTCGAATTGCTGACAGGATTTGATGTTTGACTTTTTAGTTAAAATTCGTGTGGATTAATACAGGTTCAAAAATAGCGGGTACGACAGGAACAAGCTATGGAGAAGAAAATTGTTCAGGAAATTCAAAGTCATCAAATCGATTTCGTCCTTGTCAAGGAACTAAAATTACTGTGGAAATATTGAAGATGACGCTCGTTGCCTCACTTAAATTCCATCCCAATTCATGGTCATGTCTTAGCACCTTTACCTAAGGTCAAAAACAGATCCGTACCATATCAATCTTCGTTTGTGTGTGAAAATAATTACTGCCAATGTAAAATTTACCCTAAGATTGAACAAAAAAGTAGCTTCAGCAGGGCAAACCACCAGCCGTCAAATGTGCTCAAACAGCAAATATTTTTAGCGTTCTCCAATAAATTTAAAGCTCTTTCAAGTGATGGAAACACCAAGGCATCGAACATTCACTTATTTCTTGGAAATCACAACAAAATCCATAAATGTAGAATGCAGTTATGTTACAAAATTGATCTCTTGCTGGAAAACTATTTCAGAGCCTAAAAGCCCTGAACTTTGAGGGAAAGAATGCAATTAAAATAACAATTTTTGTGTAGAAAGCATTTTTTCCTTCCTGTTAGCATGCCTGTTTCCTATAATCAGACTTTACCCGCGCAAATTCTTAATATACCGACTTATATTCAGTGCTAATGTTTCAATCGCATTCCTATATCTATAACTTTGCTATCAATGCAGACTTATAAGGATGCGGAGCACCGATTCGCTCTCTTTTGATCAGTAGGTCAACTTCCTCGTAACGGAAAGCAAAAGAGCAGAAACATGCATGAAACGGTGGTCAAAGTTTGTCCAAATATTCCATCAAGTTTTCGTTCAAGTTTTTTTATAGAGCAACGACTTCTTTGGTCTCCAGCAGATAATTCGGGAGCTCACTACTCACCGATGATCTACCAATGTTCCAAACCATGTTCACTTACTGCGTCTCGTTCCAATCATTCACGACACACGCTATCCCGTCTAGGATCTTTCAACAGCATTGGGTACATACAAGCGTTAAATTCACGACCTCAGTTCACGTCGTCGATCACAAAGTTCTGACGATAACCGAGTCCGGACCGGCTGAGATGCGCCATGCCTTACATGCCGCGAACAGGTCGCTGCGTCACAGACACGTGTTCTGTCGAGCTATAAACTGTGGAAACTAATTATATTCCATGTTTCAGTCTTTAACACGCGATTGACGGGGTCTGAGCCACCTCGATGACGGGGGGTACCGCCCCCTAGATCTCGAGAACCACGGTAAGTAGCGAAAACGGTAACGGCGTTGGGCTGCCCATCCACTGCTCCATCAAACATTTGAACCATTTTTGTCGGTACATTTAAGGTCATGGAGGTCAAAACATGCCCATCATAGGGATAACATGTAAATTTTTTCATTATCTAGTGATGAAACGACTTACTTATGATCCTCTTGGGATCGAATGATTATAGTTCCTTGTGGTAATCGGATTTCCTGACCTGTGGTCGGGTAATTATATAAAATGCATATTTTGAACCGAAGCCCGGCGAGTCTAATGTAGCTAAAATAAATGCTCTATCATCCGTTACTGAGTTATTCCGTAAAACCATTTTTCCCATGTATTTTCAATGGAGGTCATGCCTCTACCTGACCTTAGGTCATCGATATCAAAATACCGGACTTTTTAACTCGGTGGGGCCATTTGTATTGTTTCATGGGTTCCCCTGTCCACTTTGCTATCTTAAACTTTTTTAGGTGGGTCACTTGACCTGTAATGGTGACCTACCTGAGATGACCTACCTTAAATTTTCACAGTTGTAAAATGATGAGGGAAAGGTATTAGCGGCGCTACGCCGCCGTTTTCTGTATCTCCAAAACCACCCCTGTGTTAATCCCCAATCTTAACTTTTACATTGGTCCTCCAAACAAGGAGCAGCTGAGATATGGGACCTCGAGCTTACAAAACCACCTCTTTCCGTGGATGCTATTTTCTTGATGAAAAGAGTTATTCAAGCAGAAATGGCTCCGCGCTGACATGATCTTCTTTGCGTGGGTGCAACTGTGCCTCGGTGACACTGGCGGACGTAAAGGGGCACAAACCCCTCACTATTTTATGCAACTTCAAAAGTCACTTCCTTTCAAAATGAGGTTGCAAATGACGTTAAAGATAGATGAATATTTGAACAAGGATTGAAAAGCTATGAACAATTTCAAGAACTCAAGCTGGACGCGATTCCAAAAGACTTAGTATGACATCACACGCCCCATCGAGCAGGGGTGGACGCAGGGGCGCCGGAACGCACTTTGGGGGGGGCTGGTGTTTGGGGGCAACTCGGGAGAAATTGTAAAAACATAGTGCTCTTTTTTAAGAAAATCGGCCCAATTTTCGCCATGTGGAGGGGTCAAGGGCCCATACAGGAATATATCCTGTCAAATACCCCCAATGGCGAAATTTGAAAGGAATAGGGTTAATGGGGTTCGCGCATGCGCACGTCTGGCACAGTCCTGGTCCTGATGGATAGAATGTTTTTACCGTGATAGCACAGAGACCGGTGTGACATTTCGACACAAACAAGTCAAAGTAATAGCAAAGTAAAGTGGGTATTTGCAGGCATCACTAAGCCATCATGTTCCACTCGCCAGGGTTTCTCCTATCTCTAATACAGCTTAGCTCCAGTAGCTTCAGGCCACAAATTGGTGACTTTGCAGTAACCTGTGAAAAGTCTTAAGACATTTATCATCAGTGGACCCCATCAACGGAAGCTCAGAAGGAAATAATGCAAAAGTGGTAATGTAAACAGAAACGGGAGTACTTAGAAAAAACACTTTCTATTTTCATACATAAGTGTGATTCATATGCCTTTCGTCAAAGAAAATATGAGACATTCATGGAATTTGAGCCGAGCTTTCAGTCACGTAGAGCATGCCAAAAGAAAACCGAGGCTCATATTGGTTTCTCTCAGAAATGGATTTTTACGGGATAAGCTGTTACCCAAATTTACGAAATGTTTCCCAACCTTAAAAAAACGTTTCCAGATACCACTTAAAAAGCGTGCCTACAAATTCTTAATCGCATTTCCATCTGCTCCTAAGCCCAACCTCCGCCACGGGCCTGACGGCTGACCGCGGATGCGTGGCCTTCAGGCCAACTCCTCGCAGGAGAAATTAAGCTAGATGGGGTCCATACTAGAGGTGGGACTTTCTAGGCCCAGGGGGCCCGGGGCAAAAGCCCGGCCCAGGCCCGCGGGCTTGGACCGGGCCTGAAGGCCTGATTTAGGCCAATGCCGGGCTGATAACGGGCTTCATCCAGGCTCATTCCGGGCTTCAACTGAACTGGGACTTCAAAGTCAATTTTCTGTAAGTTAAATAAGCCTTTTTCAGTACAGACCTAGTTTTTTCCACTGAAACATAATCTTATTCATGCACCATCAACTTTTGAAAATGCATTTACAATTAATTTTGAGATATGGACTTTTAGACAAACATCAGGAATGTAAAAGCATGAAGCTCTAGCTTTCTATCTGTTACTCATGCTAGGATCAAAATCAAGTTACTTAAACCTGTATCAATATTTAAAATCAAATCTTGAATAATGCCTACAGTTGCACACATCCATGCCGTACTGTCATCTTATGAATATCCTGATGACTTCAAAATCTTCAAGTCACATATGGGTGAACAAAATATAAATTGTGATAGCATATTTGTTACTTCCATATTGTCAGTATACCATTTCAAAGGAAGTCATTTAACCAATTTGCTGCTAACATATTGATATTAACACCTAGCTCTAGCTAGAAAATTCTTTCCAGAAGCTTTCTGCTCCAGGTAAAAAGAAAATGTTATCTATGGAGCCATTCCCATGTCCTCTACGAAAAATGGTGAAGTGAATATGTCAGGTACAAACTATCTAGTGGGAGCCTATAATTGTCAAATTTGCCTGCTAACTCTAGCTGCAAGAACAAATGTTGATAAGTTTCACGCTTCCACAGCTTCATATTGCTCTTTCATTGCCCAAAAGATGCAGAATCCACCCAGAAAGGGCTAGTATAAGCAAGAAAATAGGCACAAAGAAAACATGTTTTCGATCGAAGTACTTCAAAACATAAATTGGTCAGTTGTGGGGAGATACTGTGGAGAGCAGTCAGCCTTAGAAGGAGCCTTTGAAATTGCACCAAAACATGAATATACTTGACATTATGTGTTGCATTTTCCTTGTGGAGATACTTCCCTGGCCTCTATTAACACGCGCACTGGAGGGGGCCTCGGAGGCCCCCCCACCTGTTTTCCGAGGTGGCCGGAGAACCGCTTGCAGCGGAAAACGAAACCTGGCCACATTTAACAGAATTTCATAGCGCGTCGATTGGTGAAGACTTTTGAAAATCGGCCAAAAATTTTTGACTTATAGGCTTTCAAAGTCAGACCTGCATTTTGAGATCGCCGTAAACGCGCGGTCGGACCAGTTAGCTTGCATTGAAGACCGAGTGGTGACGTCATAACGTCTATAAGCGGGACTATGTGTCAAGGTCACTTCACATGAAAGTCAGGTCAGGTCAAGGCCACAGGTCAAGGTCATATCTGCACTTTCAAGGTCACTGACCACTGCGCGTCCGGCCAAATGACGTTACCCCGTCTGACATATATTATGCTATGACGTCATCGGTAGGGTACCCCAATACAAGGTCAAGGTCAAGGTCATTGGGAAGGTCAATCCCCATTTCCCGCCAAACAGTGGCTACAGTGTTAGTCAAAGTGTAAATAATAAGTAGTATACCATATGGTGACCTTAAAGGTCAATGACCTTGAATGACCTTGACCCAAAAGTTGTGGGAAGCCTCTTTGAGACCTCTTCTCTATGAACCTTGTCCGCCTTTAGCTTATTCCCGCCATTTTCCTGCATAATCACAGCATTTATCAATCGATACCAGCATGGCCAATATTTGACCTTTACGACCTCGTTTGACCTTGAAGATATTGACCTAGGTCAATGAAAATTGGTCATCATGTAGATCCCATAGCCCCCACCCACCTACCAAGTGGTGTTTTTCTAACCCTCTTAATTTCTGAGATCTTAGGGGGCCTACCAGCCCTCCGTGCCGTTAGTCCGACCCCCTCTGGGTGTTAAATACAACTTCTATTATAAGCTTTGAACATAACAGCACTTCCCTCCCAAGCTACCTTTACTTTACACTTCCCTCCCACCACACTAAAAATGTACAAAAACGTAGAAATACAGAACACAAAAACAGATTATCCAAATTATGGACTTAAAATACGACAAATTCCGCGCGGCCTTGAGCAGCTTGTAAAGCCTTGCAAAGCCAGAAAAGCGTCATATATGAAACAAGTGCGCAAAGTGGCCTATTTTCAGGAACAAAAGAAATGCACCACACACTTTGTACTTATTTTTTTAAATCTGTGAAATTTCTAAAATATATTTTCAAAAGTCTTGAAATAGTTTCGCTGAAATAAACTTACTATTCTGGTAATTTTTGGTGAAAAATGTTTTCATAAATGATTGCTCTAATGTGGACAAGCACGGCGCTTCAGATACCTACTAAGCGCAAGCCCGTAAAATACAACAAAACAAACAGAAATAGTAGTGTTCAAGCCCGAATGGTGGTGATGTGGATGGGATTTAGCTGTTTTTTTTGTGTGATTTATTTTTGGTGGGATTGGTGAATATTTTTATTCCATGTTTGGTGTCCACCTGTGGAAAACTAGTGGTTCTTTATCAGGTAGTTTTTATGGCTGGTGGTTTGATAATTGTATGGCTGATGGGCCTTGTTCTTTGGCCTTTGGCTTACCTACTTTGAGACCGGGCTGACCCAAGCAGAGCGATCTTTTGACTATCTTCCAAGCTGTTTAGTGACTAAACTAAAAGAAAATTATCACATTTATCAATTGAGGGACAATGTGAAGGATTTTTGGTTCATTCACAGCCATTCTGCCATGATATTCTGAAAAGTTTTAGCTGAAAACTTGCCACTGCTCTCTCCTCTATTCATAAACATTATTGGAACTCAATTGTGAGGCTCGTACCAGCATATAATGATTTATCAAAGTGCAATGCTGGAGGAAATGTCTGATATGAGTGGGCTTATTTCATTCCGATTCTTATAGCTGCCATGTGCATACCTCTATCTAGAATGCCCATTGTTTTTATAAGGTGATGCTGGTCATTACCTGAAGTAAACTTGCATCATAAGCAAGCCATGTTTCATACTCTGTGTTTTTCAGTATCATTTTCTGCTGAATTATTAAGATAGCTGAGGCTACTGATGCTGCGTGCACCTTTTAATATGGTTTTGGGTGAAACCAAAACTTATTACAAGATAAATTGGCTTAAAACATGTATTTGAAACAGCTTTAAAGTAAATAAATGTTGTATATAGTCGTTTATGGTTTTTCCATGATACCGGGCCTTCCCGGGCTTGATAATCCATTTCTTCCACAAACCGAGCTTGTGACGGGCTTCTAAAATCAGCAGCAGACCGGGCCCGGGCTCGGGCCTGCAAAATTTCCCGAAACTCCCACCTCTAGTCCATACCTGCCTTAATTACACGGCGTTTCTCCGAATACGGCGAGGTATCGGACAAAGGAAATATCAAACAGACCTGGGGTTTCCAAAATTCTCCAGCATATGGTCATCTCAGTTCAAAACCCATTCAAACGATACCACATTCCCTGCAACATGATTGCGCTAGTAATACACATTTGACAACGCTCATTGGGGCGTAACATACGGGGGCGCGACAATTCTGGCGACGCGCAGAGCCCATCCATTGTCTGCAGCACTGCAGAGACGCGACCACTAAATGAACATCATCATTGGACCAGTGAGATTGCATCCCAGTGAATACTTCATCAAGCCGAGGCCGATCGGTGCTCATCTAAACCATTGCCGGCAGACAACTGGACCGGCAATACCCAATACCGGGCCCTCGTACAATATTTGCCTTCCTCGGCCTGATGAAGTTCAACGGCACGATCATTCGCCATTCAATTACGCTGGCACGGGCCGACTGTTGATTTTGATGAAAGGCGCGCCAGCTCACCGGGCAATGGCCGCCACTGGATATCGTCGCTACCGTCGTCGGCGGCGACGCGGCCAGCACGCGCGGCCGGTGGTACCGACATCTATAAAATAGAGATATTCGCGCCGCGCGGGCGTCCCGTAGTTACGTGGCGGGGAGGATCGGTGGTGTGGCGGCGAACCGGCGCGGAGGGGACCAAACCGACGCATTGATCACGCGACGCTCCGAAATCGCCACCAACGCGGCGAGATTGTCCCCGCGGCGTGAGACATGCCACTATGGCTGTACATTTTCCATTTGGGGTTTTTAGGATTACATTACATCAGCCAGTGCAAAGCACGGAAGCCCCGCATTGCCACGCCAATGTTTGATTGGATGAATTATGATGGACTCTACAATAAAAAGTGCATGCAACGCATGCAGCCAATATTGCACCGCATGCTGCAGCAAATAACGCGGGGACAATCCCGACAGACGCCGGCAACACCATAAGAGTCGCTTTATACCGTACCGGAAGCAGCAACGGTAGCCCAGACGATTCAGTTACACGCGTCGTGGCGCGCTGCCCCCTCCGGCCAAGCGTCGCTGCCGACGCGACGCCAGGCTAACGCGCGAGCATGGTAATAAGGCGAGCGGCGACACTTGCTGCTGACGGGTCGGTTATGTATGTGCTGTTTTATGAATATGGTAGCCGCCTGCGACGGACGGCTACTGGGAGGGGCGGACCCCGGGGTCAAAGGGCTCTGTCTGGAGGTATGAAATGCCACGTGACGTTGCAAAATTAATGGGTTGGCTGCAAAAATCGAGTAAGGAGGTGTGCAACTTGTAAGATCTTGACGATCTGTAGTAGTAGTGTTTTAACTTTAGCTGATCAATACGTGTCGCAATACACACAGGTCGATTAGATATGCAAGGGTGCGTTTGTGGTTCTGCGGTGATTGTGTCACTGCTGGGGCGAGTGATGAAATCTCCTCAGTCACTCTCGCGCCGGCACCGATTATGTTTTTGCACCGTTCGCGGTGTGGTGCGGCATGTATGTCTGATCGACTGTCGCATATTCTGCGCGCAAGCTTGCTCGCTAAAGAATGGGAGCAGGGGCGCTCAACTGGAGCTAAAAGTGCCGACAAGAAGGCCGCCGAGTGGTGTATGATCAATGGCGGGACGTGAACGAGGCTGGAATAAAGAAAAGCCACCACCGGCGATCAAATATCGCCGATGTGCAATCCCACTGCTAGATTCTTCGCCAGAACTTCGGTGATGGAATCGCTGAGTGCAGTTTATTATGCCACCTCGTCCAACTCCAATCTCTGTAGACGGGGGCTAAGTTTGCACGGATCACTGCGTCGTCGTCAGCCCCCATCCTCCACCGCGCCCGCCCGCCTCTCACCCCCTCCCCCTCCCCAGACGCCCACACTAGTGCTTGGACCGCCCCCACCGCCCGTGCGGTAGATTACCATACAACACTGCATTGTTTGTTAATCGTCAGCGCGCCATTAGAATACATGATTATTCAATAAGAGTCAAGTGCATAATTCGTGCGGCTGGTTATGCGGCTCGTGTCGCCGCCGATGCCACGCGTGTTGGCCGCGCGCGGACGCGCCGGCGCGATGCCGACGACTATGTGTTGCGGCACGCGCGCGAATGCCGCATAGAAAGCGCGTAATCGGCCGCAGCAGCGATATGGGGTATGTGTTGACGACAGGGGCGACCTGAGCGGAATGAGGAGGCATATGTTCCAATGGTGGTTATGTTTTGATCGTGAAAGAGGAATGAAGCCGGAACGCGGTGTAGTTGGTGCCCCAAAACTTGGCGGCGGTGGTGAGGTATCTTCTGTGAAGTTGAGATCGCGCCCCCTCCGAGCCCCCCGCACACGTTCGCACGCAACTAAACGCCCAACACATCATCACCAAACCTCCCGTATAACGACGGACTCGGAAGCCGTTCTAAGCAAAAACCAGTTGAATCCCGGAATCAATGTTAAAACCAAGCAGCTGCGTTGCAGCTATGCGTGTCGCAACCTCTTGCATCGAGTGACACTGCGCGCAGCACGCGGAGCGGAGCGGCTCCGTTCTGGAGCAGCGCGGCGCGGCGAGACGGTAACTGGTTGGTGGTTAGGAGAGCGCTAGTTTCAGACTAGCGCCACTTGACAGATCGTGGCGCTGGTTCACTCTGTCACCGCCAACAGCCCGACTGATGATTTATAGTTAAATGTAATAGCGCATGGCTGAAATATTGCGCCGAACAAACGCATTAGTTATGTGCAGGGAATATGGAGCAATTACCGTGTCTTCTGGGCCGCCTGGTCGGCCGGAAATGGAGAAACGGTTGCGCCGGCGATTGATGATTGTGGTGGGCTTGAATTGGAGCTGCGGCTTTGGAGGCGGCGCCTGCAACTGACGCCCCGGCGCACCGCCAACAAGTGGGCACGTGCGTACGAGAGGCGTCAAACTCAGCCTCAGAACGGCAATGTGATGAAAGCCGATGCTGTCGTTTAGCATAATCATTGAAGTTTTCCACTAAACTCTCTTAAATGCCTTAAATGGGCATGATTATTTCGTTTAAATTTAAGTCTTTTAAGTATTTAAGCACTTAGTCCTTGATCATATTTAAATTACTAGGTGACACGGAACTACATTAATTATTACATCGAAGCAATACTTCTAATTAGCTATAAGAGTATTCGCCAACATTAATATATCTGCTCATACCAAACAAAAATGCCGACTTCCACGGACAGGCCGCAGCAGACCAATGAAAAACATTCCGGCGTAACCACAAAAGTTCCCAAACGCGCACACCTGGCGGTGCCTCCCGGGGGCAGCGCCATCTATTGTTCGGCACTTGATTTGGCCGCTGATTTGCATCCATTTGACTCGCACCTGTCGGCAGCACGCGCCGGTCGCCTCTCATTGGTATTCATCGGCTACCGATGCTGACGTCACAGAATCTGCATACATCGGCGAGACGGCCACCTCATTTGTCAGCATGCTGGTAGACTGAGGCTATTTTATTGACCCCCGCACGCTTCCGTATGAATATTCCCGCGCTGAGCACGTTTTCGACACCGCCACGGGACAGAAGCGGCCGTCCAGTGGCTGTTTATTCATTTAGTGGCGCTAATAGCCTGCATAATTGGCGCGGCGTTTGACGGTTCTGCCCGCGCCTGTCACATTGGATCTGCCCCGGGCAGAACGAGGCGTGCGGGCAGACAGGGAGAGAGCGGGCGGAGGTGCCGCCCACAGCATGATCAAGGCTACGTAAGCTGGTATCGAGTGATTGTGGTTACTTTACTCTTCTGAAGCTGTTGAGTGCCCTTTTTCACCGGTCGTGGTGAATAATCGAATTCAGATGTGTTTTGGGTAAAAGTAACTGATTGGGATGTATTTAAGCGGCGGCAATCACAGAATGAACGCAAAACTACTAATGTCAAAGGTAAAACTCCTTAAATTCGAAAAAAGATACAAACTGCTCGTATACCTCTCTTCATTAGGTGAAATACACTCAGCATTATTCCAAAGGAAGACCTTGCCATTCATCTCCTCTCCTGCGTGACCTCATCAAGCCAACAGGACATCGACCGGGTCCGTCCACGTCCAAACAGCCCTGCATAGGGTGACATATCGACGAGATAACCCGGCAAAAGGGGACCGACGGCCGGCACGTGTCATGGCGCCACATCTCAATCCGTTTAACCCGGCGCGCGACCGCCGGTCGAGCGACGATTTTTCATTCATGCATGCCCCGGTCGACGGCGACGGACCGGCCGTTTGGCAACACGTTCGATTCGATGGGGCCGTTAGCCTGTCTGATGGGATCAATTACGCGTGGATTCGGCGCCGCGGCCCCTGTCTGCGTCCCCTGCCGACACGTCCCGTCGCCGGCGACGAGCGCCGCTTCCCCGCCGCCGTCGACGCCAGACTGACCAGCGGCCGACGTTCTGCTTCGCCGTCTGACCGCCAGAGCGGCGGCGACGTCAATAACCCGTTACCATGGTTACCGCACATATCATTCTTGGGATGCAAATTTGGCGGCGGCAGGCGGGCGGCGCGCCGTGAACCGGACGAGACCGGAATAAAACGGCCGCCGGGCCGCGTCGGTGACGACAACGACGGTGTCGGCAGTGGCGGCGGCGGCGGAGGCGCGCGCGCGCGCCGACGCGCCATCGATACCGACGG
Source organism: Lepas anatifera (assembly GCA_034440635.1). Lineage (NCBI taxonomy): Eukaryota > Metazoa > Arthropoda > Thecostraca > Lepadidae > Lepas > Lepas anatifera. The sequence goes on from JAOTON010000507.1 coordinate 58,573, forward strand.
CCAATGATATTCAAGAATTGAAATCGCTCCGGCTCGTCCGCCGGTGCCGCCGGCTGTAAAGGGTGGTGCGTATGACCGAGTGCTCGGCGGGAACGGCTCCAGCTGCTGTCGACAGCGACGCCGCTGCCAGCGGCCGCCATTCCGCCCCCAGCACGCCGTCCAAATAGAATAAAATTTCCATCAGCGATAATTTAAATTTCGCCCGGCAGCGGGCGTGGCCGCCGTAAAAAGACTGGACATCGACTATTGATTTTTCGTCACCAGCGGAGCGGGCCGGGCGAGGCGGAATTCGGCCGGATTTGGAATTGAGATGAAAGGTTGCAGCGCGGCGCAGCGCCGCGGGCGGGGACGGCGAGCAGGAAACGAATCCGGGGATGGCACAACCGGACAGTCAGACAGCCGGCAAATGCACGGTGGCGCAGCCTCCAGAACAGCTAACAAAGAGGAGTGCCCGCGCTGGCTCCGGTGACTGTGCAGCTCGCAAAAGGAGTGCGATGAATTATGCAATGATGTATTTAGTGTAACGTCTGGAAAACCGGGATGAATACAAGATTATGAATAATTTCCTGTCTCAATCCAGGTCCATCGCGAGTTTATATTCTCTCATTAACAATAAAAACAATTGCAATGTGATACTATAAAGTTCACATGTTTAATCCTATTTCCTTCACATTTTTCGTGAAAGTGCACCTGAATAAAATTAGCTGATGAGCTTCCCTAGATCTTCGCCTAGCACAACCAAGCAGGATTCCAAGCTTCTAAGCCTGCTAGTAGATGTGAAGTGTCAGGACTGATAAGATCAGTCGTAAAGTTAGATGGTCCCGCAAACCACAGTGCTGCTAGAGAATAGCCTAACCGGCTTCCCTAATTTCACCAACATCCCGTTCCGCGCTTATTTGGTTAATGAAAGCTGATCTCGGGGCCTTTCACAACGCTGCAAACTCACTGAACAAATACCCGCTTTCACATTATAAACACTTGCCACCACTGCAGCAGCCTCCAGGGGCAGATCTAGGGAGGACGGGGAGGGGGACAGGGAGCACAAAGCGCCCCCACCGACCCCCTTCCCTAGAGCTCCCCTGAAATGCTGCTCCCCGCTCCCAAAAGATGCAAATATTGGCGTCCCGCGATGCAACTAGGTGCCCTTCTGATAGCTCACCTATGGAATTTGCGCCCCTGGCACAAACATTGCCCCTGGCAAAACGGCGCCCTCTGGAACAAAAGGCGTCCCTGGCACAAACCGCGCCCTTGGCACAAACGGCGCCCCTGGAACCAAGTGCCGATTCCTGACCGAGGTGCCCTCTCCCATTAGAAACATTGAATCTCCCCGTCACAATCTCTACTCTGAACACATGAGCTGATCCGCTTTTTGCCTTCACCAAGCCTCTTCTAATTTCAGATCCGCCATCTCTGGCGTCATCGATTCTCCTTTGTCTGTAAACTGAAGCCGTTGAAAAAATTAGCACCCGCCTTTTCGTAGCGCTTTATTCTAATCTGAGCCGTCTCGCCACTGCTTTTAGCGCAGTGCTCGCCGTTTCGAATCATTTCAGCAAAGAATGACGCCTGCCGGCTTAGAATTTATCCCGTTGTTATCATTTCGCCGGCGAGGCTTTCACGGCTTTGGTTCTGGAGAAAGCGCACATTTCCGCTGTCCACTTCGCTCAGGCCTAATCCATGCGAAACCCATAGGAAATAACAAATGGTAAAAGGATTTCTGTTTCGAATAATCTGGGAGGAGCCACGCTGTGTCGGCTGGGATGGTCTTATAACAGAATTCGCCCGCTCTGGAGAAAAACGTTCGGACTGCAATCGCAGCGGCCGCAATGGAGATTTAACCAGCCTCAGAGCCGAGACGGAGAAATTAGAAAAGAAATGGGTCTTGTACAAAATCCCCGGAAATAAATTGAGTTGTAAGCTGAACGGACAGTCCAATAAAAATACCAATATTTTAGAATAAACAATCACCCCATAGATTTGATAGTGGATGGCGGACAAGCGAGGCGATTCGAAGTGCGACGCCACAGATATTGATAGCGCTGAGTGGCTACTCTCTTGAAATGACCCACATTAAAGCCGGAATTTTCGTTTCAATAAGTTAAGTCAACAATGGCTGGAGAATCTCGACGCGAATGTGGCGAACGGCGGCCGACAGGACGGCTTACGAAATTGAAACCACGGCAGAGGATATCTCACGGCGTCCATCTCCACGCAGTGGAAATTGAACTGAGACATGGTATGGACTTGGCTCAGATATTCCATGCCATATAGTTGCATTCCCAGACCATGTAGATATCTCAAATTATTATCAAAGTAAACACAAAAGTCAGGCCTTAGCCTATTCAAATATTACTGCTGAGTAGTCATTTCCCTTGCAACGCAAATTTCATCATTAAATAAAAATAATACCCAAAATTTTTTAGTTCCTAACATTTTTTAAAACTTACTACCAAAACGTTTTTTTACGATTTGACTAGCTCAAAAGTCGGGATCAACGGTGTTCTGATCTGATATTCTATTATTCTGACCTGTTGTTCTATTATTCTGATTAGTCTGATATTCGCGCCACGCTAACAGGCCCGCAAGCAGTCACAGTTCAATCGTGGTGCCACCCGGCGTTGGCACAAAACCCTTTCCCAGGCCATTGAGTTGGGCGGCACGCGGCGGCGGGCCGGCGCGAGCCATCCCAAGAACACACGTGCCTCCCACCCGACCGAATCCCAGGCGGCCGGCCGCCTGCCCGACCAGGCGCCCGACCGCCCGGGCACCCAGCCGGGGCTTCCCACACTGCAGCACCGGATTCTTTTTTAGTATTTTAGGGTGTAGAGTGTTTTTAAAGTCAAAAGTGCTTTCATGTAAATACTTGCGATAGAGATATATGATTTCGTTGAGGTCTGCAATGTAGGATCAGTTGATGCAACTGAATGTTCCTCGAGACTTTCCATTACATGATAATTTAGTGGAGTAAAACTCTCCTGATTAGTACTGCAAGGAATATTTGTCGCTGTGAGATGCAGTTCGAAATGGTGAAATAAGATACAATCTTGTCAGGCACAAGAGAATGCTTCGCAGCAAATGAGGTAAACAAATAAGTAATCCCACTGCACATACGCCTCTGCACAGGTATTCGTAATTTATAGGGTCGAAAGACACATCTGGATATCGACTCTGGTTGTCAGTTATTCAACCAAAAAAGCAGCGATTAATACAATGTTTCTTATTTTTACGTATTATGACCAAATTTTTGGCTTGCCATCAGAAAAAACGGAAGAAAATAAAACGCATTACACATAAACCAGTTAAAAGTATATGATAATCAGGCGACCACTTTTAGTCGACGCCAATTGGAAAAACGTATCTTTGACCTTAAACAGAGACGTATCAAAGGTTAATTAGAAAACAGCATTGTCAGCATACCAAAAGTAGGAAAACTATGGAACTCTGCTAGTCTGAAAATACATCTTACCGACGACGTTCACCGAGCATTCGCTTTAAAAGGAAGACGTTGCGCCAGTGAAGGGCTTCCAGCATAGAAAGGCGCTGCATTTGAAAGCATCTCAGTCAGATCCGCTGGGAGAACCAGACGCAGACAGGTGAACGACACACTCATCACCCATTCCACCAACTTGTTCAGGAGTCGCGGCCGGTCGCAGGCGAGCCACCGCCTTGGCCTTCCGCCTCACCACGGGCAGAGTTGGAATTCGCTTACATGGTATTGTTATTCAATAATGCACTGAATATTTATTTGCGCCTAAATATATTTGGTTACTCACCATGGATATTTCTTTTAGAGACTCAGGTCACGTAATTAGATCTCAGAATGCAGGGAATATTTGTGAAAGAATGCGTGGGTACAGGTTTGACAGCTGTGACATCATTAACCATCCTCATGTTCTAATGAGGTACATTTATATAAAATGTTCACGACGAGCTGTAGCTGGGAGCTGGAGAACTGAGAGCGGGGAAAAGGCCTCAGCAGGAGGCTGACCCGCAGCACCAACCAGCTTTCGAATAGTCTGCTTCCTTTTTCCCGCTTTGCTTCCTTGGTGAGATAAGAGTGCATGGGTTCATTACCCTCAACCAGTAGTACGGTAGAGAGAGGGTGATGCAATCATAGCGTGCCGCTGTAGCAAGCAATGCAAAAACTTTCGCCGAGTTCCGGATGGCTGAAAAGGGTAAACACAACCAGTTTCACAGTAATGAGACCTGCTGATGTTCATATCCTTGCAAATAGTACACATCGCTTAGCTGCGCTCCGAGCTGGATTCACGGCCATTGACCATGGCCAATACAGTAACGGTTCAGGCTGCGACTGTGTGACTGACTGTTCAATATAGTAATGTTCAGGATGAGAGCGTGTGCGAGCACAAAACAAAACCTCATTAAGTTTGTGGTCACAATAGCTACAAACGAGTGTGTCAAAATCAAGGACGGATCTAGGAGAGGAGGGGAGGGGGTAGTCACCCCCTTAGGTCCACTGTGGCGCTCCCCTTTCCCAACGGTTCGGATATGGAGCCCCTGCAGGACACGGTAGGCGCCCCATGTGAGCAGCCCAACGCTTTACAATGTCCAAACTTGCCAAATATGCGCGTTAAAATTTTACTTTCGAATGTTGCCCAGAGATCAGCGCCCTTTTTCCGGCGTCCTTAGGACACCCTTCCAGCTGTTGCTGGCCGAAAGACACCTTGTAGCGAAACAGATGGAAAGAAGTAGGTGTATGTCCGACCAACGATAGAATCTGAACAATCGAAGAACAATATCCATGCTTCATACTTAAAACACTGCACCATTTACGAAATTCATGCAGCGCAGCATAGGTAAAAACATCGTACTAACATACGATATAATGTTAGTATTTTTGCACCTGTGTACAGAAAAAAACAGCAAATCACCCTTTAAGAGCTTTCAGATAGGTTTCTCCTGACGCTTTCGATGCGATTTTCACTTCGGAGCCTGTCTATCGGGCAGGCTCGGCGACTGGACGCCCTGCTGACTCCGTGGGCCGATACTCTCCGATATCCCGTTGTCCTTCTCAACGTCTTGATCGCACTCTCGTGCGAACAAACACTGTTCCCGGAGCGCTGAATATGTAAGCTCCAGAGGTGCGGGTGCGGCGGCCCGTGTCGTTCGCACCGCCGAACGCACCCCATGCATCAATCCCGATCGCATTCATGTTTACCTAATTTGGATCGGTGCCATTGGAATGCGAGAAAAGATCATTACATGAGAGATGTTGTATAATATGTGTCGGGCACCCTATAGCTTTGATATCAGACACTGGCCTCATAATCGATTCATGTATGCAGCTAAAACAAATAAATTCTAATCATGGGGGGAGACCAAATTGGATTTCTGATTAACATTTTAAATATCGGCCCGGCGCGCGCCACCGGAGAGAGCGAGAGCGCACGCCCGCGCGTGCTCCCACTGTGTGCATTGTGTGTTACACCACTGTTATCTACAACACAAGCCAGCACGACACAGCTGCCGGAATGGCAGCTTTTTGTCGAATCTGAGTCGTCGAGGTGAGGAGGGCGGGCCGCAGCGCCGGTGGGCGCCATGGAGCTCCCATGCCAGCACCCGTCGACGACAGTGCTGTGTCACGACTTCATAAATCTCGCCGGCGTCACTGGGCCGGCCGCCATGTTGGTCGGTTGTCACACCTGGACGATAATGAGTGGCGCGGCCGCCAGCCAGGCCAACATGGGCTTGCACCGTCCGAGCCCATGTCGGTTTATGCAATGGCGCATTGCAAATGAGAGCTTGAGCCATGCACCGGCGGATTAGCACAAATGCCACTAGTGACATGTGATGCGGAACAATCTTGTTCGGTGTCATTCATAGGAAAATGACAAGCCCTTGACATACCTACACCACAGACGAGATCTGTATTGTTTTCCCTGTCCTGTCTCACGTCTTAATGGTGTTTCGCTTATAGAAACGTGTATCTCGAATACCATTTGTAATGCTGATGCTACATCAACCTCCAATGACCTCCACTATGTTTTAATGATGTGAAGCAGTGACGGCAAAAAAATGCAATAGACGTAACGTGTCGGGAATTAATGCTCCCTGAACTGTCAAACAAAACGGGGAAATACGTGCTGCGAAAAGTTTTTAGATCGTAATTGTGCAAAAAAGAGTAACATGTAAAAGGGATGCGCCCTTGAAAGAATGGAACAGAGGGAAAATAGTTACAAAATCCAGATGTGCCACCTATTTCAGCTCTGATTCGTCAAAGGCTGCTAGCAACATTGAGTTCCGATCTAAGCTACATCCCCTGACCCCAAAGCGCCAGCGCCGCACGGCGGACCACGGCGGCGGCGTGCCATATGATTATGCTGAATAAATCACTATCTCAGTCGTACACAGTGGCGGATCCAGGACTTAAATTCGGGGGTGGGGGACCCGGGGAGGCTCGAGCACCACCCACCATTGCCTCGGATCAGCCTCCACCTATGCATTAGCTATAGGCATTTAAACATTTCGGGGGGGGGAGCTTGAGCCCCCTTGTGTCCGCCACTGGGTGAACATATCTTGGTGGCTTATTCCGGGGATGGTCGTGAGCACTAGCAGCTCTTCACGCGCTCAGGGTATGACCACAGGCAGAAGCCACTGAGAACTCTCCACAATGAGCCCCACCCACCAATCCGCATACGACTGGGAAATTTCAGTGAGGAATCTCGAGAGACCTTGGGATGCAAACCAGTGATCCAACTAAGAGAAAATCATATTGTTGTGCTCCTGTATTAGAAGTTCGAATCAGAGGAGAATGGACTGGTGGCAGTGAGTCTAAGATCTGAGTATATTGTCTAGCACATTTTCAACAATGTTCATCCCCTAGACTCAAGATGAAATCAGGGGCGGGTCCAGAGTTGAAAGTTGAGATAACAATTTTCCCCGCACACATTTCTTCTTCCCTTCAAAACAAACCCTTCACCCTAAACTTCATCTTCAAGCACTGCTTTCTGCTGTTTTTAGTGCTGTTGCGACCCCCCTCGCTCAGCCACCAAACCACCAGTCTAGAACCGGCACTGGAAAAAATACAGACGGTTGGCTACTCTGACCAGTGATGACATCGGTTTTCATTCCCATTGAACAAGCAGTCGGCTGCCTGGACAGGCCGTTGCATTTGTCTCCCTTTGACAAGTCGCGGCAACCACCAAGCGACTTCGACGTGAAAATAGTCCGAAGATCAAACGACCCCGTCAGTATCGTCGACGATGATCGCTCAAGATAGTCGGCTCAAGATGTCACCAAAAACAGGAAAGGATATGTTTATCAGTCTTGTCTCATGCGGCTGGTGAGGGGTATTATCTATATAACTATGTAGCCTCCTGCGACCAGCTGTCCAGCACAGAACAATGTTTTCTATAATGTCTAACATTCCTTGCAGGTGGTTCTGACCAGTTCTCCAGGTGCGCACTTCTTCATCTGCGCTTGTAAAATGTCAGGTCTGATGTAAACATTAGAATCAAACAAAGGGTTATAATTAGGTAGATCATTTCCGCTGTTGAGTAGAGAAAGTCCAGCTATTTCAAAACCGGAAAATCATTGTATTTGAGCCTGTATTGACGATACAGTATTGGTTCCATTAGACAAAACAATTGCTAGACGAGCTAACCAAAAATGTAAATCTTCAGGTGGAGGCAAGGCTCATGGTCCTTGCCTTGTGTTCCGAAATGCCTTGTGGACATCTGCCGATAGAGTCAGTAAACGGCGGAAGCACTCAAAGATTTTCAAAGATCTCGGTAGCTGCTCATGATACTTTGGTATGCGGACCCAGTAATATTCATGCAACAAGACATCATCATATTTCACCTGAAACGGGAACATCTGCAGTAGAAATCTTGGGATAGCCATAGCATTCCAAATTCAGCCTTCCGAAGATAGGCTGTTCTTAAATATTCATTGCAGCTGTTCTCTGGCTTGAGGAAAGAACATGACAGCAACGGGAGATCTGCACGTCCTGGTGACGTCAGGACGAAGCGCCACCCTGGTTGACCCAGCTTAGTCGAACTTAGAGAGACGGCGGCCAACCGGGAAGTGTTCACTTTAACCCAGGAACAGCATCTGACCACCAACGGCCCTTGTTATTGGGAACACAGACCAAACCATTTAAACCGATCCACGGGCAAGCTTGAATGCCCTGAGGACATCATTTTGCTTCGTGACAAAGGGGCAGTCATCTGTTGAGCCAAGTCCGAGAAAGCAGGATAGCCCTGCAGTCGATACAGTGAGTCGCGTGAAAGAGAACAGGGATAAGCGGTTCAAGTGATACGGCTTAAAACTGGAAACTCGCGTCCGAGCTCAGCCAGGAGCAGAGATTTGTCTAAGTTAGCCGAAGCCCCAAACCTGAAACGTTGTCGGTCTGTGTATATGGGTACGTGGGACACACCTTGGCTACAGTAGTGTGTAGGGAACACTCTGTTCACTTTTGTATTGTATTGTATTGTATTGTATTCAACGTCACGGACTCTTCCAAACATAGAGGTTGGCTATTATAGAGTCCAGGTCAAGATTTCTCGTGCATTTTGTTAAATGCACAAGAAATACGGAGCAAAAGGATGATTCCAATCAACTGTGACCTTAAATCTCCAAATCTGTCAAGCATCTCCAGTTAGTCAGAGGTTCAGATGGTGGGATAGAAACAGTCATAGACTCCATTGCACGGACACGCTTAAATTCATGGTAATAACACGCTGGACGGAGCAAAGAAATACAGGTGGAAGCACACGGGGTCTTCCCTACACACACAACGGTATGACTTGAACTTAGTAAGACCTTCGCTAATTAAGCCATCCAATGAAGCCAATGCATGACGAACATGACAAAGGAAAAATTAATCAACACTGGTAACTGAAAAAAACACTAAAATGTTTTACGTTTCCATAATCAGAACCATAGATACGAGGAGCATGATATCGATGCTGTTACTCCGGTGTGCGGTCTTCTATGTCCAAACGTAATTTGATTTGAGTAAGAATGTGCCGAATAATCCATTGAACAACTTGAAACAGAAAATACCAAGACGACCCCTTGTGCCATGTGATGATCTCGGCATTGATGTGATTAGCAAACTCGCATGCCTCCCAAAAGTATTTGGTTGGACGTTTGATCTAGCTATCGTAGGTGCTGAGGCCGAGAGTCGGTTTGAAAAACTCTTCTAGTGCACGGGGGGCTGCTCCAACGCCTTTTGCAAGACTTTATGATAAGCTCCATGAGTGCAAGGCTGCTCTTCTGATGGCAAGTCTAGCAGGAGGACTGCAGTTTTACTCACTTGGTCATACAAGAATAGCTTTGCCGGAGTCCAAAGCATGCTTTGGGGAAACACTATAGAGCAATAAGTTATTTGTAGTGTGTTTTTACAAACAAAACACAGCCCGAATCGGCTCCAGACCTCATACGGTATCTGGCCACAGCTTGAACCAGCTCCATTTCTGCCGGCGTCCGTCAAACGTAGACTTTTATCACCACCAGCCACTACATGGGTGGACACTTGAGGATTGGGTCGCCACCCGCACGGCAGCGGCCGTGCCCCCGAGATTTATCGCATCAGCCTTGGGAGCCAGTCCGGAGCGCATTCACAGCCGCCGAGACAGAGGAAGGGTCGGCCGGAGCTGCATACGTAACCGGCGGTCCAGCCGGCCGCTCCGATGGTCCTGGACCGCTCCGGGCGGAACTGGACGCCGGGCACTGGAGGCGGCTGGTGGAACCGACTGGAAGACGGAGAATGCAGAGGTTCGGGGCCTGGTGCTGTCAGCGGCGCTATAGCACTGAAATCGCGGAGTGGCGCTTTCACAGGTGGATGGCTGCAGAGCAGAGCCGAAGGGGTGGCAGCAGACGAAGTGAGGCTAACCGAACCGGAGTGTGTGTGTTGGAGTTTAGGGCGCTCCAGCGACTAGGCTATGTCGCGCCCATAACCGAACCGGACCAACTAACCTATTTCGGAGGTGGAACAATCAAATCGCTCATTCGCCGGTTACCAATAAAACCGGACAAAATTCAGGATCATATTCCTAACCGTTACCACCGCCAAAAAAGTGAAGGGGCCAGCCAAACTTTAACCTGATGCTGATAACAAACTTTACACATTATGACCAAAAACTCTTCGAATTTGGGCTCCTCGTTGCCTTCCGCAGCGGCCAGCTATAAAAATCTCCGGTTTTCTCCCATTTCGGCCGAGATCAGAAAATTTTTGGCCAAGAATTGGGGGGGGGCAGGCCCCCTGCCCCCTTTTCCGACGCTTATGATCATATTGCCTAATTAGTCAAAGGAACTGAGCTGAATGAACTTGATGCCTCAGTACGACAACATGGTTTCATACTGCCAGCACCTTTAGCTTCCCGCCGAGATGGTATCATTTGGAATACTCCAGTCGAGGTAAAACGTCTGACAAAACATGTTTGATATGCACATTTTGCGACCGTTAAGCCAAGGAATGAGCGGACAGGGTTCAATGGATACATATACATATATATATATATATATATATATATATATATATATATATATATATATATATATATATATAAAGTTTACCAGGTCTGATTCCCAACGGCTTTTGTCCGACTGGCAGAGCTAGAAGGCTTGTATGTTAGTACATCCCAGGAAAGCTTTCTCATAAGTATAACAATAATCTTTCGAGGAAGCGCAACTAATACCAAATTATAAACAAGCCAGAACCAATGAACGAAAATGGACACAACAATTCGCTGATATTGACCACGAAGATAATAATCACAACAATATTAGCTTGCTAGAACATTCATAATACTAGGTGCTTTCTGTATACGTGGTATTTTGTTTACCTACTAAGAAAATAATCAAATATGAAAATGTAGAATACTTATTGGCTAAAATCAATAATATTTTTCGTTCGTTGCGTGACCAGATTGAGTGAAGGGAAAGGTATTGTTAGACGATTAAAAGGCACAAACTCACATAGGTTTTTCCTAAACACAAGAAACACTCCCGTTATTAATTTCAGATGTCCTCCCCCAGGTTCGACTGAGATTCAAAGAGCCTGAATACTGTTTTATTGTCGTATGTCCCTCAGATATACGACAATAAATCTGTTTATGCTCGCTGAACCTCAGTCGAACCTGGGAGGCCACGCTGAAATAATCGCACGTATGTTTGTTACGTCCAGGAAAAACAAGGTGGGTTTCGTCCCTTTGAACTGTCTACCACTAATTCCCTCTTCGCTGGTCCGATGACGAGTAAAACGCGAAACATCATCCATTTTAGCAAACCAACCCTTTCATATTGATCATTTTGCAAAAAGGCCACCATAAAAACCCACCTTTACATAAATCTGCATCATACGGTGATTCACCATCTTGAATGATAGGCATTTTCTCTTTGCATCGGGCTCTCCAAGTGCGCGAAGGCATTAGACACGCTGAATAAGGAGTCCAGGTGACCGCAGTGCCTTTTGCAGTGTCACGGACCCCCAGTGCACCTGGTGCTGAGCCGCCGTCTTATTTCTGTTCAGGAAAGACACACTATCTGGTTTTCAACACCGCCGTTTGATAGGGCCCTAAAGTTCAATCTACATGACATAACAGAGCTTCTCAATCGCTGTGTCACGGCGCCTACAGCTGACGTCAATAGATATCTTGTGTTTTTTTTCTGAGAAATGCAGGTGCGCTGCTTTTCGTTTATTTTATTTTTTTATTACAAGGAATGTGATGTACAAGAAGGCACATCTCACACAGCTTTTCATAACATGTCCTTTCGACTGATGTCAAAAACGCATGGCATGCCTTTATCCTCGGAAATACTTCGATACTAAAGGCGCCACTTACCTTTGAGACACCCTGCGTATGGCATAGGAGATACGCCAAAGGGTCAAATAACATCCTATCAACTTGAGCGAAGTTTCCTTCAATTCTGGTGGCTTAGCTGCAGATACATTACCATAAGTTTGAATCTCGATTTAAAGCAAAGTTGAAGGGTCGGTGTCCAAGATTATTTTGGCTTGGCTAAACGCCCGTAAACGCCCGTCGTCCAAAATACTGACAACTAGACAGCTTCCCGGCGGATCCCGCCGCCTGGTATAACAATTGTGGCGTTGAGACAAAGCCCCAGCTTCTAAGGTCATACGACGTCGCCAACTCTACCCTGTTGGGAGGGCTCATAGTGGGCTCAAGCTCATAGTTTTCTTGATTAGTTGAACAGAACAAACCAACGGCATTGACAATTACAGGTGCAAGAGGACATCCACGCATTTCGAAAATTGAGAACGGTGGATGTTGATCCCTACACTCCGGTAAACACAGAGTGAGGCTTCAAGCACGTTTTCCCACGCTGTCAGATAGTGATGGAGCTAGGACTTCGGCAAGGGCGGGGTGAAGCCTCGCGAGGGGCGCCTTTGCGTATTCTCATGGGCGCCCTTCTGACGCGATTTCTTGTGGTTGGGGACTGGCGGGCGGTATAAGTTTTAAAAGACACGAAGTAGCGGATCATATTAAGTTACAGCGGCACCGTTGCCTGGAGAGGGGCGGCCAAAGTGTCGAACAGAAGTCCTACACAATGAAAAGAAACATCAACAAAATGAAACACCCCACATAACATAAGGGTATCACACCTCACATAACAGGGCGCCCCTGCCACGGTCACCTTACAACACAAATTGTAAGGTGCATTTGCCGCACTTCAGGGAAGTTCAAGATGCGTTCGGCGCCCTACACGGGCACACGGCATCCACCAGGGTGCGGCGCCACGGACATGAGGTAGTCGGCCGCCTCCACCATTTCCCTGGGATCCGTTCCTGCTACCATGTATATATATATATATATATATATATATATATATATATATATATATATATATATATATATATATATTATTTTTTTATATATATATAGTAAGTGTCAAGGGCTGTTTTTACATATTGCACATCTATCCAAGCGACATATTCGAAGCCCTGGTCTCAAAATAGCCCTGCCCTTAATCAAGCTTCGGCTCGACCGAGTTCTCTCGAAGAGTTATTTGGTGCCTTTGCATAGGAATCTCACACCTCGGGATGCGACATAGCCAGCGTCGCTGAAACGCCCGCACAACCCCAACACACGCAGGAGGTTCATATAAAAAATAAAGTCAAATCACAGTCCTGAAACCGACATAGCTTTTAAAATGTGTAATCCTACGTAAGGATCGAAGGGCATTGAAGGGGAAGAAAGATCGATCGTAAGGATCCGTGTGACTGTAGCAGATGAAACTTGATTCGCCACCATTAAAATGAATCTCCCAGGGAGCGCATACAGTGACAGACACGTCCTCGATCCCTTTTGCGATATTTACACGCCGGAATGCGGACACTGACCTATCAAACAATTCCAGCAAGTGACATCATATGTATTCATGATTTCTGCGAATAGGTAACATGCGGTGTCAAAGCTAGTAGCTACCGAAGACTTTTATAACGCATTCCGAAAGTTTCCTACGCAACAGCTGACTCCGTGCTTGCCTGCACATTATTTTTAGTAGAAAGGAATGCTTAATATGACATGACAGGGAAAATCGTAAAACTAAAAGGGGTCGAATGAACACCCTGATTTGCAGGACATTCACGAGGACATACATTATGCCACATGCCTCACTTTCATGAGCGGTCCATGTCCTTGCTGTCTTGCATCATGGCTCACAAAACGGAAATGATCGAGGTGATTTGCCGTATGACGTGTCCCAAAAGTTTCGCCGTGTGAACACCCAGCTCTTGTCTGGTCCAGGACCTATTGGGGAATTTTAGAGGAATTCTTTCGCAGTGTCGTGCGTTTCTATCGAAGGAGCTTAGCACCCTTACACTGGCTTCACCCGTCTGCGCCGTACTTTTGGCCATTTTCTTGATGATTCCGACACCTCTGATGAGCTAAAAGGATGATACAACTGACGAGCCCGTCAACTACTTTAGCCGACACAAAACTGGTTTGCTGAACCAACCCTAACCCATCTCGCTCCACAGCTTACATCCTACAACCATATCTGGACACAATTGTGAAGTCCAGTAACGACGACTGGGAATAGCCGACGACACCGCAAACCCGTTCATTTCTTCGGAGCCAGGCACCATGGAGTTCAAGGGTACGGAAAGCGGCCGGGATAACATCCTGTTGCTAGGAGAAACAGCGTACTGCATGTAATCAGGATAGCACGACAGATGCGCCCAGCCCGCAGCTGGGTTGTTTGGCACGGGCCGTCAGAAGTCTGAAGTCCGGTAATTGGCGCGGCAGAACTGGTTGCCATTGTGCCCTATCTGCATCGCCTTATCCGGCGCGGACGCCAAGTGACAGTGACATATCCGTGTTTAAGCTCAAATCTACATACGAGATACACAGTGCCCGGGATCATGCTTATCAGATAGACGTTCGACGCTGATGTAAGGAATTCGTGTCGACGCCAGTGCACGTAACAACTGCGTTGTATGGGAAACACAATCATCGGACTTTGATGAGGTCATCGCCTCGTCAGTATACTGCTGCGATCGTCGCTTATATAATTAGAATCATGAACGACGATTTTCCCAAATGCATCCTAAAGAACCACGATTCACTTATTTGGCTTATTCCCCTGAAAATTGTACAGAAATCTAGATATTTCACACATGAATCGTGTCAGGCATTCGATATGGAAAAACCGCAGCTCAGGTTAGGTAATTGTACTTTCAAATTTCTGTGAACTTCATGCTTTCAATTCATGGTTTCGTCAGTTCTCAAGTTTAACTGCACATGCTTAGGTAACAAGCGATTGGTTTTTATTTGGACACAACCTGGCAGCAGCAAGTTTAAAATAAAGCACACATTGCAAGCAGTTTTAGAATACAGTTAAATAGGAATTAATCACTCTTTTCAAATATACAATATTCATCGGACTATGCCAAAAACAGTATCAACGCCCAAGTGTGTTGACACTACGAAGCAATGCGAAATTTTATTAAGCCTATTAAACTCCCAATTTTCGGTGCTCAAGCGGCAGTAGTGCAGAATATGTTCCGAAATTGTGTCCAGGCGTGTCCAGGTGTGTTCCGAATGTGTTCCAATAGTGCAGAATGTGTCAGAACACCTCGGGCGTTGTGTGACCACACATATTGTCTGTTGAGTAAGAATAGTCAGCTTCTCCAAAAGCCAGATTCAGCATACATGCACAATAACAAAGTATTTTTGCTATTGAAAATATAGAGTTATATCTAATATCTAAAACTCATCAGCACTACATCATGCTATATTCCCCGCAACCTGGCGAAAATGGATTCACGATACCACGACGTCTGCATCTTGCAAAGGCATTAATAAATTGAGAATTCATACCAACAAAAACGGCGAAAAAAGAAAAAATGAAATATGGCGGCCACGAGCTCAACGCAGACCAACGCAGCCCACAAGCCCCACAAATATTGAATTCAAATCAATTCTACCGTACTCAGAGAGCACATTTAGGGCAGGCATTATCTTACGAGGTATCACTGCTCGTACTTTCCTCTGCCACCTGAAACTATCGTGACAAAAATTCCTCAAATGAGCCTGCAAGAAGAAAAATCTGCACAATGAGCCTGCACTTTGGAGGCGCGGTGCAGACCTCAGTGGTGTCCCTGTCGCCTGCTTACCAGTGTCCTCTGATATAACAGCTCCATCAAAGGCTCCGCACTTCGGAAACTCCTAGCACAACCCGACTAGCACTTATAAATAGAAAGCGGTGCACGTAACCAGCGAAAATTTACTTTCATTCATGGTGTGTTTCGGCTTTTAGTCAAGGTTTTACACAGTGTTGTGTCACGGACGGCGCCTCCAGCATTGGCTTGTGGTTAAGACGCCAAATGTCCCCACTGTCCTGTCTTCAGCCACGACACCTGTATTGCAGTCAACAACAACGGGTTTTCATTAGCTTTCTAGGCTTTTCTCGTGCTGTTAGATCTGTCTGATCCGCAGTCTGGCAGAGGGCCTCCGTGTAAGATAATCTGACTGTAACCCACTAAAGCTGCTTTCTGCGGCTCGCTTGCAGGAGCGGGACTCTGAGAAGGGTCACTGATATGATCAATGTATTGTGCTAGGCAAAATGGCCCAGGCTCTTCCTGCAGCGACAGCTGTGAGATTCGGGCCGCCACAGGGTGTAAAAGGTGTAAAACTGACACAGCCGCATGCCGATGCTGATTCAGTACCTCTCACGCAGTGGCGGATACAAGGGGGGGCTCAAACCTCTTTCCCCCTCGAAATAACCGAGTACCTGTAGTTAATGTAGCCGGAGGCTGTTCTGAGGCAATGCCGGGAGGGGGAAGGTCTGCACTCGGGAATGTCCCCCAACTCCCCCTCCCCTCAATGAAATCCTGGATCCACCATTGCTCCCACGCAAATTTCACTTCCCAGAGCAGATTGCGGTATATTAGCCATTGTAAGTGTCAGAGGAAATCATCCGTGCAACTTTATTGTCCACAAACAAACATAAGGCTTGCGGCCCCGATGACATAAGGCGCGCATAATCCATGAATGTGCTGATGAACTGACAACACCAGTAGCGAAACTCTGTCGTCTTTCCCTCGAGCAGGGTGTCTTTCCATCTCGCTGGAAGCGTGCGAACATTGTCCCAATATTTAAGAAGGGTGCGAAGTCATGTGCATCCAACTATAGGAGTGTGGTTTGACCCACTTTTTAGTAAAGTACTCGAAAAAGTGGTTTTTACTTCATTGCTGTCTCATGTGCGCCCTGTTTTAGCTGATCAACAGCATGGTTTTATGTCTGGACGTTCGTGCGTTACGAACCTGGGATCGATGTTGAGCGTGGCCTGGAGCAACATATCCGCTGGATCACAAACTGATATAATTTATACAGACTTTAGTTCAGCCTTTCAAGCGTAAGTCACAAACTTCTGATTCATAAAATGGAAAATCATTTAATATCACCGGGACATCATTGTCATGGCTAAAATCATACCTTTCTGGAGAGAGCAGCGGGTAGTTGTGAACGGCCAATGCTCTTCGTGGATCTCGGTTACCTCAGGCACACCTGAGGGGGACATCTCTCGCCCTCCTCTTCGCCTGTTTTATTAACGACCTACCGACTGCTGTCCACTCGGATTGTATAATTTTCGCCGACGACTGTAAACTGTATCGCAGAGTTGACAGTACAGCTGATGCCACACAACTGCAGGTAGACGTAGATCGATTATGCGCGTGGTCAATGAAGTGGCAACTGTCACTGAATCCTTCAAAGTGTAAATATTTAACTCTGACACTTCGTACAAAGCCCATTTTAGAAACGTACCACATAGGCAACTCGGAGATTGAGAGAGTGAGTGAGATGCGCGATCTTGGGTGATCATAGACTCGAAATTAACGTTTCAGTCCCACATCGATGACATGGTGCGAAAGGCCAACAGGGCTCTAGGGCTTTTAATAAGGTCTTTCCAGACAGGGAAGATGGTCCATCACTGCGGGGATAGATCATAAAAGTATGATTGTGACTTTTGCGCCAACGTTCGGAGTATTTTGGAATATGGCTGTGTGATATGGGGAGGAGCTGCCGCACACATCTGAAACGTGCGGACAAAATTCAGCACAAGTTTCTTATTTGGCTCTGCGCAAGGTGTCGTGTTCAAAACGTTTCACTGGAGTATGCTGACCTTCTCCGTCATTTTGGGTTGGCATCCTTATCCGCGAGAAGGTTACAGTATGATATTATGTTCATCGAAACATTCATAATCACAAAATTGATTCACATTTTCTTTTGGAATGCTTCCCATTGGCAGCGCCTCCCGTGCACTTCGAAACTGGTTGCTTTTCAACGTTCCCTACGCCAGAACTAACACTGTAAGGTCGAGCATGTTTACCAGAATTCCCCGTGTCTGTAACAGGTTTTTAAATGCAAATAGGGACGTTGATATCGGCACGAGCTTAGGAGATTTTAGAAGCGAGTGATCGCCTTTTCCTTTACTGTCTAAGGTGTATACAGTGTGCTCGACGGAGTGGATGTTTTTAGCGTTATTTAATTTTATCGTTTTGTTTGTTTGATCCAGTGTACTGCTTTTATCTTATCGACTTCATCTATAAGTGGGTTTTACTGACCCGTTGGTGATATGTTTAATAAACTAAACTAAACTAAACCCACATTGCATCGTAGTTTTAAAAATATTGGGTGAAATAATATTTATAAAACTACTCCAAACGCTTATAAAATTCTCCGAAAGCAAATACATACACTGGCACCGAAGCCGAGCACACGGAGCAGCTGATTGCATATTATCTCCCGTTATCAGGATGTAAACATCAGTACAAATACGAATGCATTGCTTATAATTTTTTCAGCTTATAACCAAAATTTGAGGTCATCAAATCGAGACCTTTGAATTATAAAGAGACGTAAAATAGCTGAACAGAACCAAAAGCCCAATTATATTTGTTTGATGAGAAATCTACCTATAGCATGCATCAGGGAGGTTAAGTACCTTCATTTGACGATGTATGGCAGGGCAGGGGTAGCACTTATCAAAACAATAGTAATGAGTATTTTCAATTTCTGAGGGCAAAACGGGACACCAAGCCCGAAACCAAATACGCAACTAATGTCATCAAGAGCACTAGCAAGTGGGGGGGGGGTGGATACAACTATGATTGGGTTTTTGGTTCTGTTCTTTTCTCTTATGTTTCTGTATAATTCAAAAGTCTAGATTTCATGACATCAGATATCTCGTGAACTGGATAACTAATTAGGCTGAGAACAAAAGTTTACATCGTAATTTTAGATAGCGTCATATTTTGACTGTCATAAATTTAAGTCAATCAGACTGGTCCAACCTAAATACAGAAAGTGATCATTCTAGATTTTTTTCAGAAAAATCCTCGTATTTTATGTTTACGAATGTCTTACTGAGGTAATGATATTTGTTAGTGTTAATCAACGCAATAACTGCCAAGGTTATATGGCATCATCAACTCTTTCGCTGAGGAAGGGTTTCCAGGGTTTCCCAGTGTTCAGGTTGTTCCTTGCTCGGGGAATCGGTCGGGTTTTGAACCCGGGTCTTACCAAGGAAGAACAATTAGTAAGGAAGTTTGGATTAAAACAAACAGCACAAAACTCAATCAAACCAAACACAACAGAACATAATGTGGGAGGCGAGAACTCATCTGTTCCTTGAAGCATCATTTTCAAATATAATGTTTTGTTACAAACAAAATACTGGCCGAGTTATGTTCCCTTATCCGTAGGTGCCTTGCTTTATGCAGAACAGCAATATGTTCATATCTGTTGAATTTCATATTTGTAATGAGTTTTCTAGATAATCTTCAACGGATATGTAGCCGTATAGATTATTTCGCCAGCGTTACGTTGGCGGCGTGGTCCGCGTGAGAATCATGTCCCCTGCGGTCGATAGTTCCTCTACACATTCCGAGCGGGGAGCTCTGGCCTCACCTTTCCGGGCCTCCGCCGGCATATTGCCAGCCACGCCGCAGATCAGCTTATCAACATCATCAACATGGTGGTGCTCAATTTCCTTTGGCAGCAAAGTTCAGGGTCTAAACGGATGTCGATGTGCCTTACGTTCACGTGCACTATACGCGACAGGTCTCCATTTTCTGGTCAGAGTTTCTTTTTTCTTAAAAAGAAAACATTCTGTACTGTCATGGAGAAACCTGAAACGTGCTAAGCTCCAAAAAGAGGTACAAATGCAAATCAAAATGAAAACTTTGAATCCGTTTATTTTTAAACCATTCATTTTTAAATCGTGATTTGAAGCCATAGCAGAAAGTTTCCAAAATGACCATTACGAAACTATGCATTGCTAAATCAAGCTTATGCATTGCTAAATCAAGGATTTCATTTGGTTCTATCCATATGAGAGAAAAATTTTGGTCATTTTTCAGATTAGTGTTCATAGAACTAGTCGTTTCACGAAGTAGATACAGTTCAGATTCGCCTTTCGGTTTTCCCTTACAGGTTGCAGCCTCTACATTCTTACAGGTTGCAGCCTCTACATTTTAACGAAAACAGAAGCGTCATCATAGTGGCATATGCAAATGAAGAACACCGATAAGTTGTCTGCACAGTCGTTGTTTAGACACACTTGATGGTTATCATGCAAATCGACGACGTGCACTCTTAGCTTCAAGTACGTAGGTCAAACGAGAAGCTTAATGTAAAATAGGGGTACCACATTTTTCTGTCGGACGTTGATTGGTGTTCAACAAGTGTTGAGTATGCGGAGCATTGGGGGAAGCTGTCCTCGGGGTCCGGCTGCACACCCCCGACGGTGGCCAAATGTATCAAGGGAGGTAATTCGAAGCAAACGAGGTTTGTGAAGGAAGACAAATACACCAATATAAATGTGGTAAATACTGGAAGCATATTGTTAAACACGAACGCATCAAACGACTGAATATTGCCTGGCTTTGAAATATCTGCTATTTAGTCCAGTATTTCCAGCTCACTCACGACCAGACCACCACAATCACAGCAGTCACACCATCTACAACAGGCCCGCGCGCTGGCCGGTGGAAAGGGCGGGTGCGGGCGGCGCTGTGTTCTGGCGTCGGGAAACACGGGCGCAGCGGCCGGCGCCCAGCGCCGCTGACCAGCCCAACAATACACAGCACCCCCGCCGTCCCAGGGCACCAGATTTAGACGCTTCGACGGGCGGAGGAGTGCAGGGTGTGCCCTTGAGAGCTTCCGGATATAGTTCACTGTTTGGTCATAAAGAAGTTTTAGACTATGAAAGCACGATCGTAAAAGTATTTACTTGAGAGCCAATACGTAGCTCTGGGTGTGGACTGTGGATACAAACGTTGAAAAGGTAAGAACATGTGCAATCACGTTACAACGCCTACGTCACTGATCAAGCCAAATGAATGTAGCTTGGAGTTGAGATGTAGTCCCCGCCAGAAATGCAGGGCTCTTTTGATGGAAATGTCACACGCGCGTTGATGCAGGAAACGTAACATTCAGACTAAAACGATTGAAATATCAGGAAGGATGTCACAACGAAGCATTTGAAACTTCAGACACCTCCTTAATACGGAAAATGGCTTGTTTTCAAGTTACGAGCCATTGTTATCGGATGTTATCCTGCCCCGTACTAGCCGTGGATATGGTTCTGTATTGAGCGACCAGAAACTAAGTTTGGTTGCTAGTTTGATGGCTTGATTTTAATCATTTTCAGCAAAGCCGACCTTCTCAAGTGATGGAGCAAACAACGAGATGTCCGGCACATTTTACACGAACGCTTGACAAAGCTTGCAACCTCACTTAAAAGCTGCATGTAAGCTATGTGAGGTGTTTCAAATGCGTGTGCCACGTCCATAATCTGAATACCAAACTAGCTTACGAACGCGGACCCGAATACCGGCTAACTTAGTGAGGCTGACAATCGTAAGTTTCGCGTACATTGTAAGACATGAATGACCAATTATTTCGCACGCAAAATATTAGCGTACAATTTTCTACCTGAATACAGGCGCGGGCGCACCGAAAACTTGCTAGACAGTTCACGCTGCACTGCAATCGACACAAAACCTTATCATAGCCAGTTTGGGCCCCACGCCTTTTGTTCGCCGTAATGCGCTCGCAAACTACAGTAAACTCATTTAGAAATATGTTCAAAACACTGAGCGAACCAGCTCACATTAGAAAAAGTTTTGGCACGATTATTCCATCAGCCTGAAATCATGTCACTTCTCGTGTCTCCAAAACATCGCTGTCTTCGCCAATCCTCGATAAGCGCACTTTGTCTGAATTCGGGGCCGGGATATCGGCGCTCACTTGGGCGTAACTTCCTGTCATAAATGCTGTATCACACCACCCCACCCGCGCCGGGTGTGAACTAGCGCACAACAAAGACAGGTGAAGTCTGATTCAGCGGCGTAACACAGCCCTTTCTGACGTGACCACCAGCGGAAGCCGTAGCCACTGTTACACCGTGCCCGTGGATATTCACCCTCTAGTCAGCAGCGATTCAGACTCCAGCAGCAAACCCACAAACCTGAAGACGGTACAAGGGGAAGACCGGTAGGGTTCAGTCGGGACACGGCGGAAACGCCCGTGTCCAGCACAGGCACTCACCTAAAGTGACGGCCACGTCTCTCTCAGCCGCAAACATGCTGCCGGTGTTCTGGAAGCTGTTGGGGTACCTATCGACACGCTTCATACCGGCGCCACACAACACCATCACACGGCGGGCGCATGCGCCTGCTGTCCACGTGCGACACTGCTGCCGCGGCGCTGAGCCGGGCGGCGCTGCCCGCCACCGCCGCCGCCAGGCGCCTCCCCTAGCGGGCCAGAGACCACCCTTCCTCGGCACTGCCGCCGCTGGCCGAGTCCCCAGGTGGCGCTGGCCACGCCGGCCAGGTAAATACAGGCCAGATTGCGTAACTGATAAGAGCGGCCGTTTAGAGCAGCAGCTGGGTGTGTAGCGTGCCCTGCCGCTGACCGCACGCGCTACCAGAAGGGCCGGCGCCTGGCCAGATTGATAACTGGTGGTGGGCCACGTCCCCGGGGCCAGGGGGCGCGTAAGGGACGGCATGGGTCAAAGTCAAGCTCCAATCAAATGCTCGGCACGACGGGAAAGGGGAAGCATTTGTACTGGGTGGACTCTACTGCCAGGCACAGGAACGGGAGGGGGGGCAGTGACAGCGGCTGCCCCTCCTAACTTGCAGACTGGAGTGGCAGTGCCACCCCATCCCAAATTTGAGCCGATTCTGGACCTTTTCCGTTACCAAATCAAATGATAGACCGAATTGTTTTTGACACCACCACCGGTGACTTCCCCCAACTTGGAAAAAGTTCCCGCGCCTATGGCCACTCTAGGTGGAAAATGTGCCAAACAGGCCGGGTTAAATGAACGCGTCATGAAGTCATAAAGAGTCAGTGAAATACCCCTCTACCTCCACAAAATCACAACAAATAAAGTGTCCAAACAATGTATAGTTATATTCCGAGCTTCGATAAAAACGCTGATCCATGTACCGACCGACAAAGACCAATCACCCAAGGCTGATGAGAAGGTGCTCTTCTATAAAACTAAATGCAAGCTTCCAAAATAATCATATTGCAGATATAGCAGAACAGGGTAGAGTGAACTCCCAGGGAAGCTAATAGAAACATTTATTCTTAACTTCTGTGGAAGGGAATGTGGCAACTTCATAAAGGGATTTGAACTGAGATAATCATGTGATAGAGCATGGCCGGAAGCCAATTGATCGAGATTTCATTTGTGCCAGAACGTCCTTTTCACACAGAAAAGAAAGCAAAAACCCAACCCCTATCGACCCCGTCCTCCCCGAGTGGTCACGTGGTAAGAGGTGACCTTGGGAACGTGACAATGCTTAAGCCCCGCAAAGCAGAGTTTAATTTATTTCTTGTCTGGACCTCTTGAAAACCTACGTGCTAAACGTGCTCATGGTGCTGGAAACTATAAATGGGTATAACTTTATTCAATGGCAAGTATGAAATATGAAACATGCTTAAATATCTCAAGAAAGATAACAAAACTTAAGGGTCACTTTGGTTGCTAATAATAACCTCTTTTAGCTAAAAGCGCTTCCTTTGTATTTGAATTCATTTGTGGCACAAATAAAGGACATCCAGTCTGGTACAAAACATTAGGTTAGGATAACTGGCCAATTTGACGTCATGCTGATTTGGATACTTCTGACTTGAATACTCTGATTTGGATACTCTGACAGAAGAGAATTAAATCAAGTGCAATATTAGGCTTGAAAGCCTTTTTCAGCGGGAACAATGCCGAATCCATTAATTTCCATCAATAACCCCTAAATCCAATACAGTCTGGAATTCTATTAAAGTGTCACATTCCCATTAGTAGAACATTTATCATTATTGTCACAAAGCCTCGTCAGAGTATAAAATCCGACCTGTTTCGGGAGCATCCCATCCTCGTTTTCAAGAGAGATCACACACTATTACATGTATGTATGTACCTAATCATACGAAAAAAATCGAAGACAAAACACTGTCAAACAACAACCTAAGCCATCAACATGAGGAATCAGTTTATAATCATTTGCTTTAAACAAGTGATATTTTTCACTTAAAAATTTTATTTGGCTATCGTTCAAAAAGGTCCGAAAATGACGACAAAAGGCCAAAGGTTCCACCTGATAGGTTTTGCCACCCAAAAGTGGCACCTTTGGTCTAGATGGCGCCCCCTGACCATGTACCATCTCCGCCGATCAGAGATTCTGGATCCGCCTATGGAACACAAATTTATCGGACACAAAACATACATTACTGTCAGCATAATCTTACGCGAGAAAATAATGGAGTGTAAGAAGGTGGCCCGAAAATTCCAAAAGCTGCACGGACATTCAGCAAAAAACGCTCCGGGACACAGCGCCTTCTCAGCTCTAGCGCATAATGTATGTATGCCGAGCGTGATTCAGAATTGGCATTCGCCCTATAATTCAGTGAACGGCCTCAATTCCTCCGCAGACCAGCCAGACCAATCCATTGAGCGATTCATGACCTGGCACACAATGGGTCCGCTCACGCTCTTTGTGTGCATTAGTTTCTAGCAGTATACCTAATGGATGCCTAGCCTCCCTGGCATAAGACGAAGAGAATGTACTCAGAAAAATACATCGATAAGACCTTAGGTAACGCTGCTGAGGGCATTCATCCCATGTGTGCATGCATTTACAGTACAATATATGTTCTGTGAATGCAGTTGATCCACAGCGGGGCAAGGGGATCATTATGGCCTAAAACTACCAAATGGGTCACGCGCCCCTCCCCCATCAAGTTTCAGTGCAAACAGCAGCAGTCACCTCTTTCCACTTCATGCCTCAGCCATCATCGTGTTGTGTATCCATGCAAACCCCTTTCACTCAACGAATAACTGTTGTACCCACCTGGCGGGGAAGGCTGCGGAATGGTGCTGCCATGTACCCGGCGACACATCACAGCTGCGGGGCGGCACTGTGACTTAACCGAGGCGACACATCACAGGCGGGCGGCACTGTGACTTAACCGAGGCGACACTTCACAGTTGCGGGGCGGCACTGTGACTTAACCGAGGCGACACATCACAGTTGCGGGGCGGCACTGTGACTTAAGACATCACGTTGCGGGGCGCACTTGACTTAACCGGGCACACATCACATTGCGGGCGGCCTGATTACCGCGAACATCATTGGCGGCACTTACTTACGGCACACTCCGCTGCGCACGCTGCGCGCCACATCCGATGTGGGGCGGCACTTGCTTAACGGAGGCCACACCGGCTCGGCGGCACCGTGGCTTAACCCAGGGACAGAGGAGAGGCCCCTCAGCAGGGCGATGTCTCCTGCGGACTTGGCCAGGGAGTACTGCGCAACGGCTGACCCTGTCCTGTACCAGGACACAGAACAGCTCTAAAGAGACGGGAGGATCACAAGTTACAAACTCCTTCCGGGACAAGTTTAAAGAGAATGTGGCACCTTCAAAATGATATTTGAACTGAGATATCTACGAGTATGTGGCAGATCAGGCTAGAGACCAGTTGACCGATTTTTCATTTCTCCGAAAAAAATTCGTTTGCAGAGAAAAAGGTTTGCAAAGAAAATCCTCGATTGTCGCCTCCTTCCCCGGCTGGTTACGTGACCACTGCTTATCATGACAACATTGATGTAATGTTAACGTCACGTTGGGAAGACATATTTTCGTCTTTGGATCTTTTGAAGATTTATGCGCTTAACATGACTTTGGTACTGGTGTTTATTAACCCACGCCCCGATGGGGGGTGTTTGAAACCTCGGGTTTTTCCGGCGTCATGAAAAAACGGCGCTACGAACCACCGTCGTACTTGGTACACCTTATCCTTGATCAATTCCGCAACTTTACACATTTTAAGCTTAAGTCATCTCAGGTCAGGTCAGTAGTGCAGGTCAAGTGACCTCACCTCCAAAATGTTTAAAGTGGCATTAGTAAGAAATGGGTGAGTCCATCGAATTGAAACTTATACCACATAGTGGGCCCACCGAGAGCTACAAAACATGTTCCGGGATTTTTCATATCGACTACCTAGGGTCAGGTACGGATCATGACCTCTCCATTGGAAAAACATAGGGAAAACAGGAAATGGGCTGTAATTGTGTAGATACAGCTGAGAATACCTTTGCATTCTCTAAATCGTAGTATCCAGGGCTCCTTTTCAGGTTCATGTTACAATTTTTGACCTGGGATCTCAGAGAGGTCATCTGGGGCTATTTAATCACTTTCAGACTTGGATCAATAACTTTGGGAAATTATGATAAGTTATATTTTCATATCATTAGGTTTGGTTGCTATTGAGTGCTGATATTATTGATATGTTGGTTGAAAGTGACCTTGCCTGACCTGAGGTCCGTTTTTGTGTTTTAATCTAACATGGTTTTATACATTTCGATTCGTCATGACTAGAGGAACGAATGGTGCCTAAATTGTTCTTACTAACTCGTCGACGCTGCCCAAACACCCTAATATTCAACCTTCTTTGACCTATCATGACCTCCATATTGACCTGAGCCAAAAAGTAGCTGATACAGTTTCTTCATGAATGTGTATGAGCTATCCAAAAGCCTTCGCGTTTTTTCGCTATTCCGCATAGGAGCCGAGTTCGAGGGGGGTGTTTGAAACCCCACCAGGGCGAAGGTGGCTCGGTGGTCCACCGCGGCGGGTGTTAATGCGTATAGCATGCTTTATAAGCTAGTCTAATACTAGTTCATAACTAGGTTTAATATTATATTTTTAATAAAAAATTTTCATATTACAGGAAGTATAGCAGAAAACAGTGTCTTTTTGGTCCCAATAATAGCCTCATTTAGCGACGCATGCTTCATTTGTATCTATCGGTGGCTTAAATGAAGAGGTTTATCACGGCACAAAAAAAAACAGATCACCCACCGATTTCAGGTCACGCCGATCTGTACATTTATTCATCTCTAACGAAAGGAAATTGAATGAAAACAAATATTGGGTTATATCATATATGGTATATGGTATCATATATATCATATATGGGTATATCATTTTTAGCAGATATAAAACCTAATTAATTACTTTCGAATGAAGATGGGCCGTAAAACCACTCCAGTCTAGAATGCACCAAGGTTGGACAATTATTTTGAGCCTGCGGGGTAGGGTAGCTCAAGATTATTGCAAATACTGTTGGCAGATCTCAAGAATCCCATAAACAGTATTCACAAAGCCATTAAACTGCAGAAAACATTGGAGAGGACACAAAGGCAGGACCTGTGTACCAGAGGCAGACCGGGAGTTCCCAAACTTGGCGGAGATCAAACAAGGTGGGTCTACGTTACCCCGTAGGTCATCATCCATGCATGCCTCAGTAGGATACGAGCTCCGACGAGGAAGTAAAATGAGCCCCATAAGCTGACAATAGGACATTTCAGGCCCTATAGAGGAAAGCGCCCCAGAAAGCCAACTGAAACCCCTTTAGGTTGGTGAGTCACAAGAAAACCCAAGGTTCGATTTTTGACTACCGCCTGGTAGGCAAGATGAGCGACCGTCCAGAGAAAAGGCACCGTGTACGTCTGACACACCAAAACATTACTTAGCTGTCACATGAAGTTTTGTTTACAAGACAAAATAACGTAACAGGCAGAGTACAGACAAAACTTCCCTAGAGGAAATCTGGCACCTTTATAGTGAGACTTGGTATGAGCTAGCCGTGATATAGAGCACACCGAGAAGCTCCCTGTTCGATATTGAATTTGTCCCAGAACTCACTGTTTGCGGAGAAACAGCGGGTATTTAGGGTGTCGATCCCATCGTCTCTAGTGTGGCGTTACCCCGGCAAGGTACCGCTGCTGCCAGCCATTGGACCCAAAAGGCATTTCCCTGCGCTTAAGTTTGCTCATGTATAATAGCAGATGCTCCCTATAAGGTGATGTATGGGAAAAATTAAACATGAATTGTTTGTATGCTCCACACGACTGACAGCTCAATTGATATCCTAGCAATGTAATATTCCCTTAAAATCCTACTTCAATAAAAGTGTCCCTCTCACTACCCGAAGAGATGGCCAGAGCCTGGGTCAATAGAAATCACCCTTTCAGAAAAATACAAATACCTATTTATGAAGCCTAGCATGAAAGAATGAAAAATTAATTTTCAGTAACTTAATACATTTTTGTGTACAAAACCATACTGAAAATGAAGTGTTAAAAAATTGGGTAAATTGCAAAAGCTAGAGCTTGTTTTCTCCCTGCAGGACCCATTTTGATCAATTATCTTCATAAATAACAGTATGTTAGCGTTTTAAAATCTGCCTGTAGCTCTGTGCGATTCGATTGACATGATTGAACCGAAAATGAATGGAGATGGAAAATCAAATGAAAATGAAAACACGATTTCAGCACTAACAACCGAGGATGAAATCAAAGATAACAGTTAGAATTATAATTCCCGTCACCATCCTATCAAAAGATTGTGGCAGTGCTGATGAAGCGAATGAGACAATGCTATTTCCGAAACCCTCACATACATTCTTGGGGTACTGCAGCCGTAAAAATTGACGGTAAATATGTCTTTCAAGTGAATCTTGACTCCCGTGCTTGTAGAACTTTATATGCTGAGGAGTTTATCGGACGGTTCTCATTGGAGGCTTTTGTTAGCACTGCAGCTTCAGAATACTCACGTCTCTCCATTTATACGGAATGTAGAAATGACCAGTCGTATCGTTCTTTGGGTTGAAGCAGACTCAAAAGAAGATTCACTTTCCTAGTTGCACGTGTTGTTAAGAAAGAACAAAGTAAAGCGGCAGAAGAATGTTTCAATGATTCAGTGAGTGGCACTGCCGGACAATGTAGGAATTATTCTTAAAGTATTAGAAAATGTAGGCATACTCCACAAAAGATTAAAGCACACATTTCCTTTTCTAATGCTATATGGATAGGGTGAATTTTCAACAAAACATAATAAAAATTGCATCGCAATTTCATACCCTTACAATGGGCAGTCGGGGGCAAAAGGACCCTGCATGCCAACGTTGCCCAAAGCCCCAAACGTGTCAATTCCGGTGTAAGGGGGCTTAACAAAGTATTTTGTTGTGATTATGTTGTGGAAGTGAGGACACTAGCACCGCAGCCCCTTTTCTCAACACAGGAGGGAGCCAGATATTGTTTTACTACCCTCATTGAGAACCTCCACTCATGGAGGGTACCATGAGTGGAGGCGAATAAGGGAAGTGAAATTGGTCATATTCCCTTCGTGGAATACAAACAATTTGCATGCCTTTTGTGCCTGATCGTCGGCAGATCTTCATGGTTGCAAGCAGAGTGTCGAATCTGGAGCGTAACAACAGCGAGCTGATCAGGGTTTTGCTGGATCACACCCATTATTAGGCCGAGACTGCCAGTACAAGTGATTTAGACGTTGCAGGTGGCCGATCCCTTGACATATTCATGATTACGCCACTGATGGCGGCTTCCTGAACAAGGAGCAAGCTGGCTCCCAAGAAACCCTTCCAACAGGAAAAGATTAGGCGACGCCATATGACCCTAGCAGTTGGTGCGTCGATAAGCCCCAACAATTGTTAAACGCCACTGACAATTGGTCGTGTTGCTGCGCTGCAAATGCAGATTCACAATCCCGCTGCGAGATACTACACACAGACAAACCATCACGGTGCATGTATTCCACATGGTGACTTCAAAAAGATAGTGCTGCAGTACTGTACTGAAGCCAAACACAACCACCTAACCTACCGCAAACCTTTCGTTTGGGGCTCGGCCAAGGTTAACCACCATCGGTATGCCACTTTCTGCACCCATGCACAGCGTCAGTTTCGGGAAATGACACCATATATGCGGTCACGCAGTGCGCTACTAAAAGAGAACACCTACTGAGCCGCAGCCTTTCCGGGCCTAGCTAGGTAGCACTTAGCGTTGTTATAGTACATACACTCTCACATAACATCATTGTTTCCATTGAAGCAGCATTCCAGAGGTCAGAAAAAGTAATTTGGTTCCCCAACGCAGACTAGTTGATGCCCCAAGATGGGAGGAACGTTCCCCAGAGGCAATTATCTGGAAATTACAGCTTTTGGAGCAGAAGCCTGAGCACACGGCCATAATTTGTCACATTCAGGTAATACAAGTTTAGTATTTAATAGCGGGTATTGTTCAAAATTAGTTTAGATGGTCTTCAGGCCATGACATTTTTTTCAGGTGTAAAATAATCCAAAATTTTATAACACTTTTAAATTCTTGGAGGTCAAAATATTTTTCTCTATATACATATTCTTAAGTAACATGGGACAACGATTCCAACGAACAAAAAAATTAAAATATGTTGGCAACTTCAAAAGTTATGGGCATATAAATTTTTGACACACTCGTAAAGGCCTTCATGTATAACCCAATATATCTCGTAGTTTAAGCTCAATTGCTTTCAAAATTTGTATTTACATCTTTTCTGACATTTTCATTCAAAATATGTGCATGAAATCTAAATTTGATCAGAAATCTAAAAATTAAAAAGAAAACTGTACCATATTTTTTCAATATTTAGTTTTCATCCAAGAATTTCAAAGGCAGTCTAAAACAAATTCAAATACTCAAAAAATTTCAAATCCCCTAATAATAAAAAATTATCCGTAGATAAAATGTGTCGTCCCAACAAGAGTAAGAGCGAATCATTAATTTCTTTAAAACATATAGTTCACCTGCAAAGTTCAGTTTATTTTTCCAAACCATAGAACTAAACTGGCTGGTTTAAAAGTTTGAAAGTTTCAGCTTGATGATAAATGGTGAGCGAAAGACCACGGAAAATATAAATATACAGGCACTTCCTACACACAGCATGAGATGCTGACTGTAAAAGTTACAACTGTGCCCATTGAAACACTTAAGCTATCAAAGCAGACTTGAGTTTTACTTGCAGGAAGGTAGGTAGGTATGTACCTAGAGTAATGCATGCTTACCTTGAGATTTTACCAAATGGCTAATAGGCAAATCGTTTTATCATGCTCCCCTGTCACCCATTTTGAGCATTGGTCAATCAATACCCAGCTGAAAGTCCACTCTAGGCCCCACTTTTTAAAGGTTCTGGAAAAATAACAGGAATTATATGAAACCAGTAAGGACCGAGTGCCGCGCGTGGGCGCATAGAGTATGCGCCCCCAACCAGTCCCAGTTTCCTTACTCTATTACTACCAAGGCCATAATAATAATTCTTCACCGCGAGGTTCAAATCCGCAACCAAAGCAATAGAGTCCACGAATCCACATCCTAAGCAACTATGTAGACGAGTCCGGGGCACTTTTTACATTGTGCTCTATAACAATTTGCAACACGTGCGCCAGCTTGTCAGCCGAGCTTCAACCTACTCCAACTCTTCCACCGCGGTGCGAACGCATTCACTTAAACACAGTCCCCGGGGTTCTGAGCTGGACCGCCCTCGAAAATTACCCCAGCACCTGATTCGTTCAAAATGGCTGAAAGCAGTCTTTTTGCTAGTGCTAGCGCCAGTGCAAATAATGAAGCAGAAGGACTACAGATATGTGAATTCACGCGATGCTCAAATAGTCAACTTCTCAAATAGTCCACATTTTAATTCGACCTCAAGAACAAAGAGTCAAGGCTAGAACGTCTCCATGAATAACTATCTAAATGTCCAATGGTCAAATAGTCCACAAAGTCGGAAAATCCACAGCTCAAAAGTATCACATAAGTAAAAGTAAGACATAATGTTCACATGTGGGAAGACCAGAAATACTGTAGTAGAGGAAGAAAGAAAATGCTTAGACTCCCCGGCAGTTGAAGATCTTCCCCCAACTATGTTGGCACGTTCGGACTTTTTCTGACCTCTGCAGCATTCTGCTGAGATAACCCGTCTCGGAGATTCAAGACTGTTATGGGGTCAACTGTTTTCGCTGATCTCCGCTGAAAATGAGCCTTACGAGCGAATATTACCGCCCTGGAGCTCGGTTGGTAGAACCCACGGGACGGGATCGGATCACCTGAGACGCTCCGGCGCTCAATATTTACCCGACGTAGGTCAGCAGACAACTGACTGATGAGTGGGTGACCTGAGCGCGGGAGCTGTCCCTGTGGACGTTAAACTTTACCTTCTAAATTAATCCGTCATTGCGGAAGTTACTCGTTCGGATGATGGGGTCCAGGTTGCCGTGAAAAGTCCCTTAACCCACGCGCCGGTGGGCCTCCGAGCCACCTTCACCCTGATGGGAGGTGTTTGAACACCCCCCTCGAACTCGGCCCGACACGTGATAACGAAAAAAGCGCGAACGCTGGTGGATAGCTCATACAAATTCATGAAGAAACTATATCTGTCACTTTTTGGGTCAGGTCAATATTGAGGTCATGACAGGTCAAAGGTGGCATTTGGAGTACAGTTTTTCGGCTCTACCATCTGACAGATTTGAGTTAGAATCATTTTTAGGCACTATTCGCTTCTTCTCGTCACGGAAAATCAAATGCTGTGTAATATGACCATACTAAATCAAAACACAAAAATGATCTGACGTCAGGCCCGGACCAAGGTCACTTTTTATCTTAGCAAAGTCAATATGCATATCAATCGACTCACAATGGCAATCCAAACGCAATAGTATCCAAAATAAAAACTGTATCACCATTTCATGCAAAGTTATTGACCGATGTCTGAAAACTGCTTAAGTAGCTCCAGACATGTGGCCTCTCAGAGGTCACAGGTAAAAATTGCAACATGAACCTGGAAAGGGGCCCCAGGATACTACGGTTTGGAGAATATGAAGGTATTCTCAGCTGTATCTACACAAATACAACCCAATCTCTGTTTTCCCATGTATTTCTAATGGAGAGGTCATGATCCGTACTTGACCTTAGGTCATCGACAATAAAAAATCCCGGAATATATGTTGTAGTACTCTTTGGGCCAATTATGTGGTATAAGTTTCAATCCGATAGCTTCACCCATTTCTTACTTATGCCACCTTAAACGTTTTTTGAGGTGAGGTCAATTGATCTGCACTGGTGACCTGACCTGAGATAACCCAACCTTAAAATTTGGGGAAAAGTTACGCAATTGATCAAGCATAAGGCGTGCCAAGTACGGCGGCACATCGCGCCACCGTTTTTTTCTTGCCACCGGAAAAGCCCGAGGGAGGTTTTCAAACACCCCCACCGGGGCGAGGGTTAAAGGGCTGTTCACATATAACGTCAGCCAAATATGGGGGTGTTCAGATCCCCTTGTCAACACTTGTCAGAAAGTGGCTAACCCCTCCCATCAGCAAATATGTTACCCATCTGAAAACCACTATCGAAAGACGCAGGCGCAGTGGCGGATACAAGGGGAGGGGTTAGTGGGCTCAAGCCCCCCCTCGAGTGCCCATAATTAAATACATGGCCGGAGGCTGATCCGAGGCAATGACAGGGGTGGCTTGAGCCCTAGAGCCCCCCCAATGAGTCCAGGATCGAGCACTGGGCAGTGGTATACATTTTTATTTATTTGGGGGCTGACTGGGCAACTTGGATGGAGCAGTGAAGCGATGTAAAAATATCCTTTGGAATGTTTTAATTTCTTTCATTTTAAGTGTTTTTTTTAATTTCGCGTAGTTTTGTGTTTATAATGTTAATTTTGTAATTGCCTTAAGTAAGAATGATAAGTTACTCTCAGCCGTCTCAATAGAAATGAGCCCTTTTCGGAAAATTTCCGTTCTCCCATGTATTTTCAACAGTAAAAGCAATCGACGACAGCCGATGATTTGTCCCCCCCCGTCAGTAACCGCGAGAACAAGCCCGACCACTCTCCGCTTCATAAGCCAGTCAGAAAATGCCACACCCCTCCCCCATTCGGTCACTGACGTCATATATGAACAGCCCCTAATGACTTTAGTGAGGCTTCCATCTCAAGAACCGAAGATGCAATAACCTAGACATTTGTTAAAAAACGAAATGTTAAACAAACCGCCGAAATAAGGAGCTTCCAAGACGGTGTAAAACAAGGTTTGGACTAGAATAAGACCCAAACCAATTTCGGAGATACCAAAGCAAGAATATATTGCTTTGTTATATCCTTCAAAGCCTGAGATCCCATTTATAGAAGCGCTTTGCTTAACAGTCACCATTCCCCATAAGAGGCTGTTCACATATAACCAGGGATGCGGAGCCGATACAATTTTGGACGGCTCCGGCTCCGGCTCCGGTCCGAGGTTATGATTTCGGCTCCGGCTCCGGCTCCGGCTCCGGGTTCAAGTGTCCTAACGGCTCCGGCTCCGGCTCCGGCTCCGGGCAAAATAGTCGGCTCCGACCGGCTCCGGCTCCGACTCCGGCTCCGGCAATGTACCTATATCCAAAATGTGATCGAAACGTTCTCAAGGGCGTGAAAGTCCATCAGATACAAAGTGACTATGTATTTGTACGAATGAAAAATGGCGACTGGATGAACGAACGCTCTTGACCAGATGCCAAAGGCCAGTGAACCTCAAAACTCGACCAACCTACACACCAACCTATGGCAAACTGCACTGCATTGTTATGGAAAACAGAAATATGGGTGAGACATGCCCGCAAACCCACATAAAAATTAAAGATACAACGATCAAGTAAAGCTTGGACAGCCCGCAAAGAAAAACTTCGATGAGCTTACAGCAGGGTCGTTCAAAAAATATTTTTTTACTTTTCAGATTCGAACCCACTTTTTTCCATTATATATTCAATTCTGATTTCAATGAGCCACATTCCAAGCGTCTACAACAGCGGGAAAGATCGCCTCAAAACGGTTAAATATTTCATGTTTCGGGCGCAATTGGCCACCCGGCGTTGCAGTCTCCACTTGTTAAATTGGGATGAAAGGGGTGCATAACCTACCAGTAAAGACAGCCTGGCATGTGCGTGCGTATAAGAGCGGTAGGTGGGATTTAACATGCAGGCATCTACTTGTCAGATGTATTTGTAGCGCAATACAAATACATGTTATTCCACAAAAGACCTGAAATTAAATGATTCAGCACCCTAGTACTCTAAATCCCGACAGAACAGGAATGCCTTCCGGAGGCGGACCTTTGTCTAGTAACTATCGCTGGAGAACGTCGTGAGGCAAATGCTTCTCCCTATTTTCCTGCGAACTATTTAAGAGCTCTGGTACTGATAAAAGAAGATCCTGTTTCATATTTTTACCCTTTAGGTGGCTCAAGAAATCTTCCACCAGCTTCACACCACGTTCTGTGGGACCATTCACGACAGTAAGTTCTGGAATACCTTGAAACAGGGGAAGCTATACCAGTCACCAGCTTCTCAATGGAGCCATTTCATGTCAGAATCTTTCAGATTCAGGCGCTCGAATACCATCCAGCTTTCAGGAATGAGAAATTGGGAGAGGCTTGGTATCGAGCCGAGCTCTTCATAGCCTCTGTCGGAAACTTTAGCCTACCTAACTGAAAGGTGGATGGTTTTGCTGTTTAGGCCAGGTACTTTATCACTGCCTTTTTACCTTCAGCATTGTGATTCTTATTTGCGAAGCAGATTATAACTTTCTGGTCACAAATAACAGTTGCGTTTGCACAATGACTTCAGCGCCTCTACACAATACCGGAGTATTATCTCGAATTGCGCAAGCTGGTTTACGTGTGGCTGTCAGGAGAGGTTGTCTCCAACAACTGTCTGTTTAGAAGATCCGGAGCTCACCAGCGAGCCATATTATGGAATATAGGACATTTATGGCATGAAGTGCGTGCTACTACTGTGTCAGATTCCGTTCATCATTCCAGAAGATACGTAAAGACAGAATATTATAATTTTTGGAGTTCAAAAACGCATCAACTGCTCAGGTCATATGGCATCAGAGGAGAGAGGGAAAGAATTAGCTCGGGCTAGAGCAGGGCGCCAGATTCTGCCTCTGGGTGGGCTCGAACCCACGACACCCAGCACATAATGAATGTCATTGACCAAGCCGAGCGCAAGCGCTAACCGGTTGAGCCACTCAGACTCCGAAATAGTTAGCGGCTTTCCTTATAAGTGGTTCTAAACCATGCATTTGGGTTCCTCCGTCGCGGATAGTCAGCTTTAGAGCCTTCTATGAGCCTCAAAGCTATCCATAAAATGCAATGCAGTGCTTTCATTAAGTTAATATAGAAATCGCCCTGAATGTGCTGAAGTCAATTTGTCATCAGCTGTGGTATCTGTGCACAGAAAGTTATATTCTGTCGCGCTGGTGAGAACCACCATCGTGGAGGTAAGGAGCCAGTCGCACAACAATTGGCCAAAACAGCAAACGATTCATATTTGACTAGGGCAGGCTAAAGTTTCCGAAAGAGGCTATGAAGAGCTCGGCTCGATACCAAGCCTCTCCCAATTTCTCATTCCTGAAAGCTGGATGGTATTCGAGCGCCTGAATCTGAAAGATTCTGACATGAAATGGCTCCGTTGAGAAGCTGGTGACTGGTATAGCTTCCCCTGTTTCAAGGTATTCCAGAACGTACTGTCGTGAACGGTCCCACAGAACGTGGAGTGAAGCTGGTGGAATATTTCGTGAGCCACCTAAAGGGTAAAAATATGAAACAGGATCTTCTTTTATCAGTACCAGAGCTCTTAAATAGTTCGCAGGAAAATAGGGAGAAGCACCTGCCTCACGACGTTCTCCAGCGATAGTTACTAGAGAAAGGTTTGCCTCCGGAAGGCATTCATGTTCTGTCGGGATTTAGAGTACAAGGGTGCTGAATCATTTAATTTCAGGTCTTTTGTGGAATAACATGTATTTGTATTGCGCTACAAATACATCTGACAGGTAAATGCCTGCATGTTAAATCCCTCTACCGCTCTTATACGCACGCACATGCCACGCTGTCTTTACTGGTAGGTTATGCGCCCCTATATCCCAATTTAACAAGGGGAGACTGCAACGCCGGGCGGCCAATCGCGCCCGAAACATGAAATCTTTAACCGTTTTGAGGCGATCTTTCCCGCTGTCGTAGACGCTTGGAATGTGGCTCATTGAAATCAGAATTGAATATATAATGGGAAAAAGTGGGTTCGAGTCTGAAAAGAAAAAACTTTTTGAACGACCCTAAGCCAACAGTGTTCAACATCAAAAACACATCAGATAGGCTGATGGCATAATTCCTTTTCGAGAAAAATCGGAACCAATAACCCTACTGCCCAGGGCCCAGCAGCTGGTTCGCTCACTACACCACCCAATCGCGGTTGGGCGGAGCAGCAACATTGCCTCCAATATGTCTGCTCTTAGTCTGGACCTGAGATCAGTAAGCAGTAGCTTCATCGCGGAGAACAACCTCTCCACGGACACCTGAGTAACTGGTAGCGCGGCCATTACCAGGCTAGCCGGCTGGATGATGGCTGGATATCTATCTAAGATGTCGCATACGGTCGCCCTCTTTAGGCGACCCAAGTTTTGAAGTCGGCTAGTGCCGCATCGAGTGACGGGGATGCTGTTTTCTGCGCCTTTTGCCCTGGGTTCTCGACAGACCTGGTATAAACTACTTCTCCGAGTACATGATAGCTCTCCTGGGGGGAGGTGGGACAAAATATTTTATTGCTCGACAGACCTAGTGTAAACACCTTTTTCAAACAATTTCTTCGGCCTTTGGGGGCCAAAGATAGTCTGCCCCCTTCCAGGGCTTTGGGGGCATGACCGGAATGGCATCCCCTGCGTCTGTCAACAGGGGCGGATGCAGGCCGACGGTATCGGGTAAATCGTGAAAACATATGGTTTAAATCGCCAAAAATTGGGCAGTTTGGGGGCAACTGCATTTTTGCTCCCCCTCATGGATCCGCCAGTGTCTGCTAATGCTTTCATTTGTTGCCAATTTCTGCCCATGCTAAATGGCCGGGGCGCATTACCTGCCGAGTGAGACCGTCTACGGAACACCCTAGTTGCAATATTGCATTAATCTCGATATACATAACATATTGAGAAAATGTAATATTTCAGGTGAATAAAGGTGTTTCCATGCGGCATCTCACGAGGTAAAATGTGACCATTTCAATTTTGATTTTTGGTAATTTTAGAGCTCTTTGGGAGCCGGGCCGGACCCTTTCTGACGGCTCCGGCTCCGGCTCCGGCTCCGATCAAAGTGTTTCGGCGGCTCCGGCTCCGGCTCCGGGCAGAATGGTCGGCTCCGACCGGCTCCGGCTCCGGCTCCGGCTCCGGCTCCGGCTCCGGCCCGGCTCCGCATCCCTGCATATAACGTCAGTCAAAATTGAGGTTGTCAGACTCCCTCCCCTGCCCATTTGTCAGAAATCGTCAGAAAATGACTGAACCCCTATCCCTTCGTCAGAAATCATTAGAAATGGTCAGACCCCTCTCGCCAGCAAGACCGTTGTCCATCTCAAAAACACTGGTGAACAGCACAGGGGTGTGTATTTATATCTCTCTGGAGAGGGGCATGGGATGTTGGGGTACCCCCAGTGAAACGTTGAAGTGGTATTGAAATACAGTGTAAATGTTCTTGTGCTTGGTTTTAGATGTTTCTTAATTTGTTGTATCAGTTCAATAGGTCTGTTAGGAGCCTAAAACATACAGCGTTATACTATGCCTTTTAATATGGTGGTTATCGACATTGTTTCAAATTTTGCTACCCCAATAATTTACCGAAATACACGCCCTTCAAAAGACGCTAAAGAAACAACAAGTGAATGGAAAAAGAACACTGAAAATTGCAGACCTTTTATCCCAGCTGTATGGTATCGCCACTGCTAGTTTCAGGCAGCACGAGAAACACCCACGCTAAAACCCGAGACGGTGCCCGCTAAATACACCACCGTTAATCAGGTGCGACACACTCTGACACGTGCCCCCACCACAGGGGCCAGTTGAAAAACCAGTCTACAAAGCGTGGTGCACAACTCAGCATCCACCGCACCCCCGCCTAGTTATGACAACGTGTGGTTCTCGGTGGGCCTATTATGTAAGATAAATGTATTGTATCGGTTGATTATCAAACCTATTTTCACTGGTGCCATCTGAAGGTTTGGAGATGAGGTCACCTTTTCTGACTTGGTGATCTTTTATAACATAAACTTTAAATTTTAAGAAAAGTTTCCCATTCAATCACGAATGAGGTGTGCCAAGTACGACCGTGTTTCACGCTACAGTTTTCTGGGGCTGTCGGGAAATCCCGAACTCAAACATCACCCTTCCCCCTGGACCAGGGCTGATAGAATGGTGAAGTTATCTACCACCCTGGGTAAGGGGAACCCAAATCCTACTGTAATAATTATTTTCCTGACGGTTAGCTTTCTAAGCTCAGGTAGAGTTTTCTCTTCTAATAATAACTTTCTAATGACACATGTTGAAAAAACAGCAGAATGACTAGTAATAACCTTTTCATCATAGAAGTACCCTATTTTTATATTTCGATTTTACCTTTTCTTTCAATGTCCGTCCCCATCTCCACCTCCCCTTGCTGCTAATGGTAAATAAGCTTGTCCAAGCCGGAACATTTGCCGAAAGCTCTCCGCAGCAAGACCTCGTTGACGCCTGCCATATTTCAACTTTGCAGACTGGTGAGACGGTCTGTACATGCATGAATAATATCTACCTACCTACAGCTCAAAATACTGTCATGCATTATTAGCGCATGGAAGACCCATACAAATATCTGAGCAGTAACCACTTCACTGCAGAAAATAAGCCACATGAAAAATAATTGTAGCTAATAGCATAAATGATGCTATGGAAATAATAAAAAGCACACGAAGAAACCGCAACGATAGCGTGCAGCTCCTTCTATTTTTGTCTGAGGACAAACAGTCACCAGCAGCAAGCATTTGTGGTTTAACATTACATGAAAGTACGTGACTAGCCTCACTTCTAGAGTATTTTTAACTAGTAAGCTAAAAGTGGTACCATATCATAATTATATTTTATTTGGTTACGAATCATTAGAGTACCCGCTCTTCAACTGCCTTGGCTGGCGCAGTCCTCGCTCAATAAAGAATTCCACGCCAGCCCATGGTTGGCCCTCCCCCTCGTCAGAAGTCCTCAAAAAGCCACACTATCCTCCCCTTTGTCAGAGAAAGTTAGAAAATGGCAGTCCCTCTTCGGTGGCTGGTTGCATAAGTGAACAGCTCCTAAGTGTACCATCCTTATCCAAGGGGTAAAGGGCTAAGGGGGCACGTGCGTGCGAATGCCTCCAACAAAGCGCTTACAACTGGCGCCTAATTCAGGAACAGTGAATCAGTCGATGATGACGTGATGACGACAGCGTAGCAGCAGTGAAAAAGCCGCAGGACCGACGTAAAAAGGCGCTGGGGCAGCCAGGCACGCGCGGCCGCGTGGCTCCCGGCCGGCCCACCCCTTCTAAAAAGACTGCAGCCGTGTTTTATTGGCGCGCATTCAAATGAAGAGTGGCGTCGTCGGCCAATAGGCGGTTGCAGCGGCGCCGCTCTGCATATCAGATGGCGATGGGAGGAGAGGGTTGGAACTGCCGCTGCTGAACGGGGGATGAGGCACGCCGCAACATGGAGGCTGCAGAAGAGAATCAGGCGGAACGGCACTGCAAGGCTAGCTATTTGGGCTTTCGGACTGAGCAATTGCTATACCATGCTGCATGGTTGAGTCTATGTGATTTGGGTTTTTTTATTCTATATTTGGGAGTGTATATATTTGGGTTATTATATATCGGATGAGGTGGTGGTGGAAGAGATGTGCAGTCGTTTTCTCTCAGAGATGGTATTGGAGAACGAATACTTCCCTTATCGCCTGGTGGGATGCTTCTTACCCGGGAATGTGCTCTCCCCTGCTTGATTCAATGTTTTCATCTACAATGCCCGAAATTCATGAGCTAATTCGGCAGAAAACTGGATGCCTAAGATATTTGTACATGATGCCCTCGTCATTGCGCTTAACAAGTACCTAGATTTCTTGGTTGAACATTTCTTTCATGCCTACCCATCTTCCAGTTGTGGAACACAATGGCCAGGTCATTGATGGCTTCTCTTGTCGCATACATCATGTCAGAAACCAATCATTGCAGATTGCAGCGCCTAGTAAAAGAACAGCGCCGGTCGCATTGACTTCATCACCACTAGAGACGCGGCAGTGGCATCCGCAGCGGCGGCGCAGTCAGTGATGAATATTGATCTGTTTTGAATGCATCGAGTTATTGCGTCGTTTGACCCGGAGTGCGCTGTTTGCCCTCTGGCCCGCGGGGCCTGACAAGAGTACCGGCGGCGGAAACGCTCAACTCCGCACCGTTTGGGACCCGTGCAAAAACCGACGCGTCGAAGGCGATGAGTCATAATATCAGTGGACTAGTGATGGGTGACACTTATCGACCCACGGGATCTTTCTCTGTGTGCTGGATCTTAACACCTTTGTTCATTCTTTTTGTCCCATTTTTTTGGTTAGTCACAAAGGCTTAACCGTCATATAAAAGAAGACATTAAGAGCTCCATAGTTCTGGCATTCAGGCTTTCGCATGAAATATTGACCGGTTGGCTAAGTGGTTCACTAGTGCTCCACATTTTCCACCCAGTGCCCAAAATTGATTCATGATAAAATTTAGTCGATGAGTCATAGCGTGGAAAATCTGAAG
The DNA here is from genome assembly GCA_034440635.1 of Lepas anatifera. NCBI lineage: Eukaryota > Metazoa > Arthropoda > Thecostraca > Lepadidae > Lepas > Lepas anatifera. Next base: position 100,048 of record JAOTON010000507.1, read on the forward strand.
CCTTGAATTCAATATCACACCATTTGTGGTAATATTGCCACCCTTTACGCATATATGCGCATGCAGCATATTTACTTCAATATACACCGTTCGGTTGGGAACAATACAGGCAGCATTACCCATGTTGGACGGATAATTAATGTTTATTTAAAGAAAACAACATATCTAGCATAATTATATACTTGAATTTAAAATGATCTAAAAATGTCTACCAGCGGAACCAGGGTTATAACCAGGGTTATATCCTTTAGCACAGCTCCGCTACCCACTCTCCAGTGGTAGGTACTTCGCACATACAGTTAGGATTTTCTCGTAGTTCTGATTCAATTTCGATTCCAGACGCCATGCAGTGGCGGATGGACCAGATTCCAGATGCCATCCGTGGCGAAGCGCAAACGCGTCGCCATGGATTTTTTCTAGTAGGGGACAGATCTAGCGACGGAACATGCGTGTTTTTTTTCATTTGCTTAGATGACCAGACTGAGGTTGGTGTTTAAGGGCACTTGTTCTTTGGTTATGTGATGACCAGACTGAGTAGCAAGGAGCCTTTGTCATATCAAATCGGGCTGATCCCGCCTTTGAATCCCACAAGGAGACTTCAGCGTACTTACGGTTGACATTTACTCATTCCACTGCAAAAATGTGTTTTAGAAATTGGCTACGCGGCGGAATGTAGGAGATATCAGCATCTCGCTGGGGACACCCATTCAGCACGCCGGTTAGGTTAAAATAACAATGTTTACTCAATTGAACTATCCGATCAATGACAGCACAATTTCAGTAAATTATTTCAAAATGCGATGTATGACAATAAACACGCGTAAAAGACTTATTGGGTCCAATAGGAAGCTTCCGATTACAGAGCGACACATTCTGGTCAGCGAAAGGCGAGATGAGAAGATGCGTTGTTCTATCCAGTATCAAGGCCTAAGTGGAACCCCATGGTTTTCTTTTTTAAAACTATATTGCGTACATACATTGACGCTTCATTGCATCTAAGAAATATATTCACCGATAGACTGCCCAGCCCACTCATACCTGCTTCTGCGCAAAGCACGTGACGCATTTCAGCAGAGCAGTTTATGACTACCCACAACGAACCGCAATAAATGTTGCTGTTTTGGTTAGAACATAAATAAAAAGTAGCCAAACTCTTAGGAAGTTCTTCCATACTCAGCTTTTATCTACTTGGCCTAGTCTGATAGCCACACAGGGACTTGTTTCCCCTCCACTCTTGGGTGGTAATTTAGAGGCAGGAAGCCGCCTGAGGGCATGCTGACCGGCGACCTTTGTTGTGACCCCTGCGGGACGCAGCGCCGTGGACTGTGTGCAGAGATCCACAGAACTGGTTGGTTTAGTTAACAACTAAGCGAGGGAAGAATCGATATACCTTGTTTTCCGGAATGCAGGTATAGTATTCATGAATATTACACATTACGGTAAATATATTGAAAAAAATGAAAAGGCAGAATAACCAGCACAACACTAAAAAACCAAACGATGGAATTTAATGCCACAGACATGAAACTTTTGAATATTTGGAAAAATTTCACCTTAGTTCCGCAGCACAGCAAAGGCGGCACCACTCACAGGACGTATTTAATTGGACATAAGGTACTAAAAACAGCTGCAGTGCTTTAGTGTCGGTCTCAATATTGAGCCAAACCATTTTCTGAGGTGGATGCGCTTGCACTCGTTTTTTTCAAGCCTTCAGCATAAACCCGCCTTGATACCTAGGTATAGCTACGATATTTGAAATGATGTAGGTGCGTGTGTAAAGCGGCCTATGTATCCGCAAAGGTATGACCTCTGGTGGAGTCACTGAGGTTCGGCGTGAGACAGATTTTGGTACACATCTCAAAGATGTACTTTTATCGCACCTGCTTGCATGATGCCTATCTGTAGTACCCTCAACCGATTTCTACACGCTCCTGAACCTGCCCAGCCGCCAACCTATTTCAGAGGCCCAGCCAGTGACGGATACAAGAAGGGGGGCTAGAGGGTTCAATCACCCGGAAATATCCGTGTCTATAGTTAATGCATAGCCGAAGGCCATTCAGAGGCAACGGCGGGGGAGGCTCGAACCTCCTAGTCCCCCTCCTAGTCCCCCCAAATGTTGCCCTGGATCCGCCACTGGGCCCAGTTCAGCAGCCTCCTTGGGTTTGTAACAGCCAAAATATTCTGTTTCCTACATCGAGCATTGCTAGCGTTTTTTATCTGCAATGAAATGTGTCAAGCGTGCCCTCAACTAGCAGGAGCAGGAGCAGGGAGCCAGGAGCCCTCCCCTGGACTCGATATCATTTAGCAGCCCCCCACCAAGGCATTAAATGGACCTAAATCGGAAGTCTCTGTCTCTGTCTCTGTCTCTGTTCTGTCTCTGTCTCTGTCTCTGTCTCTGTCTCTGTCTCTGTCTCTGTCTCTGTCTCTGTCTCTGTCTCTGTCTCTGTCTCTGTCTCTGTCTCTGTTCTGTCTCTGTCTCTGTCTCTGTCTCTGTCTCTGTCTCTGTCTCTGTCTCTGTCTCTGTCTCTGTTCGTCTCTGTCTCTTTCTGTTCCGTTCGTCGTTCCGTTCCGTCTCCGTTCCGTCTCCGTCTCCGTCTCCGTCTCCGTCTCCGTCTCCGTCTCCGTCTCCGTCTCCGTCTCCGTCTCCGTCTCCGTCTCCGTCTCCGTCTCCGTCTCCGTCTCCGTCTCCGTCTCCGTCTCCGTCTCCGTCTCCGTCTCCGTCTCCGTCTCCGTCTCGTCTCGTCTCGTCTCGTCTCGTCTCTCTCTCTCTCTCTCTCTCTCTCTCTCTCTCTCTCTCTCTCTCTCTCTCTCTCTCTCTCTCTCTCTCTCTCTCTCTCTCTCTCTCTCTCTCTGCCCCCGCAAATCGCCCAAACTTCCTGGGCGGCGCCACTGCCAGCCTTTCCCCTTTCAACACAATCACAGCTTCTTCGCGGGCGGGGACTGCTACATTCTATCTCTGCTCTGTGCGACATCACACCAGTGAAGGTCTCAGTGCGGTCGCCGCAATCGTCGCCCTGCCCAAACGCTTCGCCCCCTGCAAGTTCTGACGTCATAGCCGGGCCGGGCTCCAGGGCCGCCCAGCTACCGTCTCCTAATATATTCGCGCGGCGACGTCTTATAATCCTGGCTTAGTCTGCCCCCGTCAGAGGTGGCTGGTTAGCAGAGGTGTGATAAGTCAGCCGCAGAGGTCCGCTCATCGGCAACGTCCGCTTTCTATTGGCTCATGGCGTTACGAGTGCGATCGAACTAGCACGGTGGTCCAAATCCATCTAAGTGTATTCATGCAGTTTACAGGTAAAAAATATTCACCCTACGTGCTGTGTATGTGTGTATTTTCTGTTTCCACCAGCCGCTATGTCGCACCATCAGATTTTCGCGCCCGGCCGGCGGGCACTCGCTCTTTGAGAGGACTGATTTATGTCAGGTGCCGGACGCTTCACCGTTTCACTGAGGGCGTTCATCCCAGCGGGCCCGCTGCTCGCCGACTGACCTTCCTCTTCTAATCTATTCGCGGCTTCTCAACTGGGCCGGTATGCAAATGGGCGCCCTTTCAGACGTAGGCGGCCCCTCGGCCGGCGGCCGCCCCCGTCTAAAAGGTAAAATATTTAGAATGTCGCGGGGCTGGAAAGGGAGCGCGCTCCTTTTTCTGCCCTCCTGAGCATCCTGTTTTAGTATGCAGATTGTGGTCAGGTGCATGGGCTGCTTGTTATGCTAATATTCGGTCGTATGCAGGGAACTCTCCCAGAGGGCAGTGGATGCGCTGGGGAAGCTGCGATCGCCAGCCATAGCGCCCCCTCACCGTAAAACACTCAGAGCCCGCACAACTGGGCGTCTGGTCGGCACACCACAAAAGCACCCGTCCAACGCAAGGTGGAGAGTCGTTGATAAAAATTCCGGAATGCTGAGGCGCGCGCTGGTGCAGTTTCCGCGAGCGTCGCCAAAACGCCGCTCTCAATGGAGCCAGGGAGTGCCGTGCGAACTCCGACCATTCAATCGCGCCGATCTCGCTAAAAAATACTCCATAATGCGGCCGGGTGAGCGACGAAAAAACTCGACCGTGGGAAATGCCGCATATTCGGTTGGCCGGCGTCGCTTGCCCAGAGAAGTGGTGACGGTGACAATTTTGGCGCGGCGTGTCGCCGATGCCGGTCTGGTTTAGATCACGGCCACAGGCGGCGCCTGAGGCGGGACAGACCGCGGCCGCGCCGATCTCCGCCCCTTTGTCTGATAAACCTGTGCCTAGCGCAGCACAGTTTCCTATTTTCTGGTTGATTATCCACGAGCTGAACCCTTCCCAGGCGGCGTAGCGATCGCGGCCACATAATTTCATACCTGTTCGATCTCTTTCGGCCGGCTGCTTGTTTGAAAAGGTAACATTATAACTCTTCCGCGTGCGGCCGGGCGTCGGGAGCAGTCATGCCCGTGGCTCGGCAGAGAGGTCCGCCGCCTGTCCTGCCACGTCGCTGAGGGCTGCTACATTCCTGCCTAATTCGAGAGCCGCATCCCTGGACACCACCGGTCGGCGAAATAAATAAGGCCGCCGTAAAAAACGGGCTGGCCTTCGGTCCCAACCCTAGGGAGCGCTGAATTTCAGATAAATAAAATAATGCCTACACCTTTTGGTCGGCGCGCGCTCTCAGCTGGACTTCCCGGCGTCCCGACCGGTGGGGCTGAAAGGGTGCTCTAGAAAACATCTGGGATACGGGACTTTACCCGGTGGGCCAGAATTGGAGCATGTGGGAATTGTGGGAATGAAGGCCATGTCCTGTCCCCCGCCTGTGAACGACCGGAAGGGGCTGTCGACGGTGGGGACAGATTGGTCGTGCCTGCTCACCTCCCTCGTTCCACCGTCTCCAGCCATCTGTCAAAAGGTGTAGGCATCTCGTATTCAAGCGTCCAGCTCAGAACGGCCGGCTGGGTTAAATTATAATAGCCCCAGACGCCGGAGATATCCCTCCGTTGACCGTTAATTAAAGAGAAAAGGCATCACCGAATAATAAAACGCGCCATCATCCACAATCCACATGTCGAAACCCAATTTAAATTCAGGAAAGAGGTAGCGATAGAGGCAATTCGATGTTATCACGTCTCCGAATGGAAAAGACGCTTAGCCTAAAAATGTGTATCGAGAATAGATTACAGGCATCAATTCTCCGGGCAAAAAATGCATCCAAGTAGCATGTAGAATACAGTATCATATGGGGTATCTGGCTCTGTCGCTCTAAAGGTATAGCCACGTCCTGAGTGAAACACAGACAGCATGAATTAAGGAAATACTGGTGAGCTTAAAACTGTTTAATTAAGTTTACTTCGGTAACCGTGACTCTAGTTGAGCTGGTAGTGGAGTAAGAACACTCAACAATCGGCCCTACCCATAAAAACTTTTTCCGGATCAGTGTATGTAAGGGATTGTGCATACATTTGTAAACACAGGTTTGCGTATACCTAACATACATTATGCTCGTATGCGCTAATGTCCGTAGGCTCTAATGTTCAAAAAGTCAGCAGTTATGATGATTAACGCCCACGTACATTTGTCCAGATACCCAATCACGCAGATGATACAGCCGCTTGTAAAAACTCGCACCCGAATGTGGACACGAGTTCTTCCCCATTATTACGCGGCTTTTTTCGAAGGAGTCAATGGTTTTGCTTTCACATTATTTTGGCGCAAAAAATTATCACGAGGAGAAAATAAAGCTTGGAACAGCATGTTGGCTATTTTGTTATGAAACATTTTCGGCACCCAATAATGCGTCTCATACTACGCGGCCATTATCAGAGCAATACAACGTTTAGGAAAGCTATCAAATGCTAGGCGCATACCAAATTGGAAAGGTGGTGTTGGTGGTCCGGTATAAGCTGAAAGCCTCCGAGTTAAGAGCAGATTGCCCTTGACTAAGGAGCCCATGAGCGCGTCTACGTCATGAAAGCCCAAAGCTGTTCCAGAAGTTGGTGACCATCATATTCACGTGTTAAAGCCCAGGGCCAGATCTGCCAAAATACAAATAGCTGACTTTAGACAGAAAGACAGGGGACTAGCCCCACTTTAACAGCTCATCTAGAAAAGCTTACCCGGTGAGATACAATCTGTGCTGCTTCTCATTTCCTCTCAGCTCAGTCATATCATTACTGACTCTGTTTTATATCTGAGATCAGGTCGGACGAATAAGCCGGCCACCTGAACTACCGTCCTACACGAATTAACTATCAATTTGAAGCCCACACGCTACATACCTAGCAGCAGAATCCGAGTGGATGAAAATCGATTCACGCGAGTCGGGCCGCCGAGTCGATAAACCCACACGCAGTGGCTGTATGTCATTACGGGACCGGGCTGACTGATTCGTGCCATGGCGTAACAAGCGGTATGAGGTTTTTTTGCTGACCAGCGGACGGCCGGAGCTGGCTCGATCTGATGAACAGTAGCAAAAGAGGGCCACTCGCCTCCTGGACTGTAGTCGAGATAGCCGCGACCAGACCGGCGCTCCGAATATTCCAACACCGCTGACTGCTGTTTTAATGAGGGGTTAAAGGCTTCGTGTGTGGAAGAACGCCGAAGAAAACGGGAGGGGCTGGCTCGATCATTTTAGAGCGAGTAGCTGTGAGTTGTCTTAATTGATGGCTTTATTTTGGGTTTGACAGTTAAGACCTTTAAAAAGTATAAACAGAATATTTAGCATAAATAACCAAAGAGTCGCCATTTACAAATAGACCGAAGCTTTGAAGCAGCAGGAAAAGGAGGTGGGAGCGCATGGGGTTCTTGTTTCAAAGGTTTGATATTTTTTATTATTTTCATCAAACATTCCATTTAGGATAAATCATTCAGATAGAAATTGGAGTTCGAGAGTGTAAAATTTGAGAAATGTGACGTGAATTTTGGCGGAATCCTATATTTTGGATATTGGAAGAAAAAAACGTGTTGCCAATACAATCATCGCATGATAAATTTCTTATAATTTCAATAATCGTGTAACTCTTCCGCAACAAAGTCTTCCAGCATAAAAGTGTAGCGGTGAACAGAAAATGTAGAAACTGACAAAAAACAGTCGCATTATCATTCTTCCTCGCACCGCAAAAAAAATTAAACGCCACGCGCTTCCGTGGTTCAACGTCAGAATTATATGTAGCTCTACTCAGGGCTCAATTGTGTCTTTTGCACCGGTAAATTCTACATGTGGCGAAAAAGATCGATTCCACTAAGGGTGGCGTAGTTCTTGAGAACAATATCACTTGTTTAAAGAAATTATAATATAATATCAAATATATTTCACTCGACCTTAAGCATCAAGCCACTGTAACACCAAAAGCGTAAATTTTTAACCATAAAATGCTAAAAGCCATGTGAACATACTTACTTTACACACCTTTATCCCTGGCAGATCCTGACAGGTGCAAACAGGTCATGCCCAAAAAGGTCTCATAATATTCATTTACCCCAATCTCAAACGGCAATAATACCCACAAATCTACTCTGAGCTAAAATACATAACAGTAAGAGCGAAACTGCACAGGATGGAGAGGAAAAGCACTGTCCATTGCCCAGAGCTTGGGTGTGCGGGTTTTCACCTCCCCAGCAGACACCACTTCCTCCCCCTCGACCTATTCCCCAAAATATCTGCCCAGTCCCCCTTCCCCACAACTCGAACTCTGAATCCATGGGCGCCTATTATTCAGAAAAAAAACAGATGGGTGAAAGTACAGCAGCATTAAAAAACAAAACGCGACAACTATTCAGCCTCACGAGTTTTATGTGAAAGCTATCTACAATGATCCAAACCAGGATTTGATCCCGTCGTTGGCTCCACCTCAGATGAATCTTTAGTGGCCAACGCTGACTGGGGCGTTTGCGTGCGAAGTACCTAATTGGGCCATCCCGGACTCCTTTAGTCTGTGCGTCGGCGCTGTGTCGCCCCAGGGCCCCGAGGCAGACGTGAAAATCCATGTCATCGTCAACGGACCTATGACCGGCATCTTGCGGCCCTCCGCCCACAAAACCAACAATTTCGTCGGCGCAGCGCAACCCAGCCCGCACCCCTTCTATATTCAGCTGACCTATTATTCAGATTACACGTTTTTTCTGTGGCATGGCGGTATTCTAATCAGTGACGTGGTGTACTGGCATTAGCGGGGAATTACACGTCTGGGCCTCTGTTACCCAGTCCCACACCCCAATTACGGCCGGGATCTTGTTCAATTTGGCCGTCTCGGCGGGTTACCGGGCCGCCCGAGCTGTTTTGAATACGCGCCCGGTGCGCTCGGCGGTGCGGCCTGGGCGCGCGGGCGGCGGCACTGCCGCCCTCAAAGGCTCTCGCACCCGCCGCTCTCCTCTATGATTAACGAGCACGCAAATAATTTGTTTAACACCTGTTTTTTTCGCGCTCGCACGACGCCGCTCACCGCGGTGGCTGCGGCGGCCGGCATTGTTGGAAAAACAAGAGGACGCAGCAGGCTGAGACAAAGCGGCTGGCCGCGCCGCGCTGCGCCGCGCCGGAAATGGAAATCGTTCCCGTCGATATGGCGCGATTGGCGGTGTTCCAGCGTGAAACACCGGTACTGCGGCGCTGTGATCGGAGTGTGACGCTCAGCGCCGCGCCGCGCCGCCACCGCCGCCGACGACGGCACCGCCAGCACCGGCAAGACGGATGTCTGCGTCGATGCCGATTTCTCGGACAGCCGAAACGGCGATGATTCATTACGTAAAATATCGCACTTGTTATCACTGCATCCCACAGTCGCGACGCTGGAGCGGCTCAGACGCCATTGCCGTTGGCGCGACTCGAAAGTCTCGCCGAATTGACGCCGTCGCGACTGGCTCTGTCGCAAACGGCGTCCAGAAGATGCGCCACTGTCGCCTTCAAGTCCACTCTCGCCGCCTCTTTGTTGTGCGGCTTCCAATAATAGCAAATGCGTTTTGGCTTGAGTACTGATGAAGGATAAATCAAAGCATTCATTATAAGTCGTTCACAGGCGTCGCTCATAACACAAGCGCAACGGTGATTTTAGCATACGGCTGTCAGATATTAGCTGGCCGCATCCAGCTCCTCTTTCTTCTACCGGCAGTCATTAGTTCAGCGTTTTAGACCACTGAATAGTTAATTTCCAGAAGTATCGCCGGCCGCCAATGAATGAGGATTTTCTCAGATTTGAAAATTAATGTGTTTCTCTATACAATCTGGAGGTAATGATGGCAAGAAGCGGCGTTGGGAGCCAACGACCTCAATATCGTCTGATGGCTGCGGCAGCATCTGTTTGCCGGGACGCAGCGGGAGTCGAGCGGCGCATGCGCAGATGACGCCGGTGGTTTCATCGTTATCTGGGCACTGACAGTGCCGCCTGGAAAGCGCTTCCCCTGACCAGTGATTATTGCACTCAATGGCAGATCCAGAGGGGGGCAAAGGGCCGTGGCCCCCAAAGCCTAAAATACCATCTTTTGCCCCCAAAGGACCAAATTTTGGCCGTCTTTTTCTTGAAAATTTATGTTTTTGCAATTTTTCTCCATTTAGCTCCCCACAAAGTTGGTTTGGCCCCCTTCAAAAGCTGCTCCTGGATCCGCCAATGATTGCACTGCCATATGGTCATTCGCGCAACGTCCTCTGACATGTTAATTCGTATGCCTCTGGCTGTGTTTAGTGCCAGAAAAGAGATCAAGTTGCAAGACCTGTGCCGTAAAAAAATTATGTTTTGGAAATGGTTGGGAGACGAGCTTGGGGGAAGTACATACATGTGACGGCAGCTATTCCACTATAGGACTCGCCTAGGGTCTTAATGTGTATTTGGGAAGTCGATCCGATGATTTTTTCTTGTAATGAACGAGGCTAGACCACTCAATTACTGAAGCACTGTACGGTTCCATTGTGGAGCCTACGCATGTGCTGGCTCCTTTTCGCGATGTTTCAATAAACTGCGCTTTATCTAACTGTTCGTGAGCATACACTTTACGACGGAGAGCATGTCTAGAAAACAAAACATTGAACCCAGTTAAATCCACACGACACACAATAAGATTAAGGATAGTTGGTTTTCCCCGTGAGCCATACAATAGATGTAAAAGACGTGATATAACGAAGAAATGCAGCTTACACAATTGGCTGAAAAGATGAACCACTATTGAATACATTTCCCCACAAGACACATCAGCGCGACTCGATATCCTATCCAGACTTCATTCAAATCATGCTTTGCTTATGCATTTTACCCTAATGCAGGGCTCGCGTGATGTCGTTAGTGGTAAAGGTTCGCAGGCACCGATTAGCTGCGCTTTTACAGTCTGATCCTCTTTTCCTGCCCACTTTTGGTAAGATGTACTTGCGCATCATCTGCCAACAGGCTTCTTTCCTGGGAAACATCAAACGGATGGGAAGCTGTCGGCATCCCGTCCACATACCCCCATCCCCGCGTCGGGTGTGCCCTCCCCTTTCCCAGTGAAACGCTCAGTCCGGTGCCGGGCCCGACTCGCAGCTATTTTTCGCAACACGGACGAGCGTAGCGCGTGATTCAGAACCATGAATCCTGCCTAGATCACCCTCGCCTTCCTGTGTCACCATAATATGCATGCTATTAGCAGGCGTTAGCAGCCATTAAACTTTTTTAGGCTGGAAATATATTACGGTGACCGCTGCAGTCAGCCCTATTAATGATGTCGTTACGCGGGGACATAATTTGGACGGGAACAGTGCGGGAGGGCGGTAGCCATCTTTACTCCGCTAGCTCATGTGTAATTTGCTGGCTGCGACAGCTTTAAATGTATGAGCTGACTACTTGCGGTATATGTCGTTCATTGTTTCAGTGTTTTGGACTATTATTTATCACCACGTCATCCCACTGCAGGCTGTTTTCTTCAAAATAATATTCATCGGTTATATGGATGATGGGTTTTCTTGGCATTACTTTTACCTGCATTTTTTACAAACTCTACGTCTTTGAACCCAGTATCCAGAGTTAAAACAGGAAGCCAGAGAAGCAAAGACGATACCTGGCTGGAAACTACAGCAACCCTTCTACAATTTCAATATGGAGTCAGCGGGGAACAGGCAGGACAGGGGTGAAGCCGAAAAGCTGAAGGCCATAGGCTCCGGCCCACGAAGGCTGATCATGCCTGATTAGACACTGATTAAATGATTATCATAAGGGAGGAGATTGAGATCAGAAGCGGGGGACTCCTGCGCGGGCTCGTGGTCGGAAGGGCGAGAGGGACAGGCAGGGGGCGGGGCTCGGAGGCGGCGGCGACCACCGCGCTAACCCCATCGCCACGCCTCAGCGCTCATTAAAGCCCTTCGTTATTATTCCTTTCGGGTGTGTCAATGCTGATGGAAAGATTGTCACCAGCAGCTGCGACAGATCGGCGACAGAGGTCACTGGGAGTGATGACAGTGATACTCAGCCCGAAGATGGAGTGTGTCTCATGTGTACTGGAGCTTGTGTATTCGGAATAACAGCTGAACAAATCATGCGGCCAAGCCATGTCTATAAAGGCCCTCTTGAATTCGTTGTTGGGGCATGAAAGCATGGGTTTGAACCCGATCAGGGACTGAAAGGTGCTTCTGGGCATTACGAGATTAAAGAAGAAACTTATATTACTCTAATGCATTTATCATCTAGATACGTGTAAACAAAAGTTATAATATTTCATATTTGAACATGCTCAAGAATAGGTAACCAAGAGCTGAGACAAATACCATTAATAGTGACCATGCCCCTGGGACGTGATCGTGACAACAAATCACGACCATGTCCCAGTCTTGATCATGACCATACCGTAGAGTCCTGATCATGACCATGTCCCCGAGTCTCGATCATGGCCATATCGTAGAGTCCTGATCATGACCATGTCCCCGAGTCTCGATCATGGCCATATCGTAGAGTCCTGATCATGACCATGTCCCCGAGTCTCGATCATGGCCATATCGTAGAGTCCTGATCATGACCATGTCCCCGAGTCTCAATCATGACCATATCGTAGAGTCCTGATCATGACCATATCGTAGAGTCCTGATCATGACCATACCGTAGAGTCCTGATCATGACCATGTCCCCGAGTCTCGACCATGACCATACCGTAGAGTCCTGATCATGACCATGGAATGTGACAATGCCCCAGGGACTGATCTAGGATTTTGTTAGGGGAGGAGGGTGAAGCCTGGGTGGGAGGGACAATCTACCATCTTGGGCGGGGGGAGGGGCGGCTTGCCCTTGGTATTTTATTTTTATTAGGGCCACTCCCAACATGCACACTTGCCCAATTACAAGGAGTATTGGCGTGGGTGTTTAAGGATCCTCTCCAACGGGTCAGATCGGACACGGAAGGCGGTTTCCCGCCGTAGGGATTGAACCCATGTTACTCCATGCTATCCGATCCAAAGACGGGCATCGAAGCCACTAGGCCACCGCGGCCCCGGCCGGTATCATAATGGCGCTTTTGTGAGACTGATTTTTCCAGCTGTCAATGCCGTTTCAAACAGCGCTGACCTAAAAAGCGCCAGGGAATGCCATAATTTTTCAACGTACCCAGAGCGTAGTCAGGATTTCACTCACGGAGGGAGAGGGGCGCCGGAAGGAGACCCTGCGATATCACCAAAAGGGCCCTAAAAATTGTGCAAGCAAAAAAACAAAAACGTTCATCGCGGTTATCAAATGATCTAAAAAGACACTGTAAACCAGAGTGCCCCCAAAATATGTCAACTACGCCATGCCAAGCTAGTTGTGAACCTACTTTGCTTAAAACTCAATCGTGCTCGAAAAGCGAAAAACGCGAGGCGGAAAGCGGGGAGAGAGAGTGAGAGAGAGAGAGAGAGAGAGAGAGAGAGAGAGTGAGAGAGAGAGAGAGAGAGAGAGAGAGAGAGAGAGAGAGAGAGAGAGAGAGAGAGAGAGAGAGAGAGAGCAAAGAGCCTAAACGACCTCGACTGAATGGAACTGTGAAGATTCCTCTACCCTCCACTGCAGGTGAGCTGTTCAGGTGCCTTACCTAGCTTAAGGGATATGGAGCCGTCATTTAATGGAAACCAGGTTGGGGATATATTTCCAAAACAAACAAGTACGTTTATATATAGCTGATGAGAAAGAAACTGATTCATGCCCAAGTTTAATCCTGCCAGGCACCGCCTCCACCTCTCAGTGCTTTTCAATTTGGCGCTTCCTTGTGCGACTGGCACCCACTTGAAGATAGGACCCCGGCACCTCTTATTTGATAAGAAAATACAAGGGCTTTCTCCGCTATGTGGAAAATAATTACCTCCAGCCAGTGTTTTGACTTCCCTTTCTCGTGACCTAATATAACCTGAGGTTACAAAAGGTCAGCGAGATGATCTTGACGTATATCAAATGAAAGCCATTGACGTGACAAACACGATGACGTTTGATTGATCGCTCTAGCTTAACCCGCGCCCCACCGGGTCCGGCGCCACCTTCCCCCACCGGGGCCATCGATGGCCCCCTCTATCTCCGAAAATATGGGCGTTAGCGCAAATCTGAAGTGCAATAGAAAGCTCGCGTGAATTCAGTAAGAAATTACTTCGCATGTTTTAGTGCTCAGGTCAATGGTTTGACCTCCAGAGGTCAAATCAGGTCAAGATCGGCTATTTTCACTCAAATATGCAATGATTAAGCCAACTGGGCATAACTCTTATGTCATTAGAGCTATTGAGGCCTGGTAAGTACATTTGATAGAAATTGCCAGTACTTTTTCCGCTATGTGGAACGTAAAGACCTCCCGCCAGTGGTTTGACCGCCAGAGGTCACCTCGTGACCTAATATGACCTGAGGTCACGAAGGTCAAAAAGTGACCTTGTCGTATATAAAATGAAAGCCAGTGACAAGACAAACACGTTGGTGCTTGTTTCACCGCTCTAGCTCAATTAGGTCAAAGTTATTGTCAAAATACTGTTTTTGACCTCTGTGACCTTGATGACCTTGGAAAAGTCAGGGCAAATATGACCCCTGGGATCCGTGAAAGGTGTCCAAAACGTTGTTCTGAGCAGTCTGAGTATTTGCAATCATTTTTGTGGCTTTTATATCATGAAATAGCTTTTCCCATGCTTTTCCAATGAGAGGTCGCCTCGTGACCTGACCTCAGGGCACGAAATCGAAAATCCCGGATATACACCTTTAGACCCTGGAGGGGTCATGGTGTGGAAGTTTCAAATCGATCGACTTTGAAATGTGCTCTTACAGAGCTCTAAAGGTGAAGTGGGTGACCTTGTTGACCTCGTCTGGTGACCTGACCTTGGGTGACCCGGGGTAAAAATTTCAGGGATGATGGGAAAATGATGCAGGAGAGGAGCCCTCACCGCGGTGCTGCGCCTCGTTTTTTCTCTATCCCAAAACCTTGGGGCCACACCCCTGCGGTTAATTAGCCTAAAAGTTATCATCAAAAAACTTTTTTGACCCGGTGACTTGTGATAACCTCAGATAGATCAAAGGGCAAATTTCGCCCCTGGGATCTATGGAAGGGTGTCTAAGGACGTCTTTCTGAGCAATCTGAGTATTTTCAATATATTTTGTGACTTCTTAATCGTACGACAGCTTTTCTTCATGCTTTTTCTATGAGAGAGGTCACTTCGTGACCTGAAATCAGGCCACGAGACCTTGAAATCCCGGATATAATTTTTTTAGACCCTAGAGGGGTCATAAAGAATCAAAAGTTTCAAATCGATCGGATTAGAGATGTAGCTACGATAGAGCTCAAAAGTTGAAGTGAGGTGACCTTGAACCTCGCCTGGTGACCTGACCTGGTGTGACCTGGGGAAACATATTTCAAGGGTGATTGGAAAATGATCGGGTGAGAGGTAGACCCATCAACAGCGGTGCTGAGCCTCACCGTTTTTTTTCTGTTATTCCGCAAAAAACCTTAAGGGGGGCCATAGATGGCCTCCGGTGAGCCGAGGGTTAAACTGGTTTTATTTGCTTCAGCAGGCCTGTATCAGGGCCAAAACAAAGATAATATCATTCTATTTGCCTTTGCGTGATGGGTATTGGTATTCTCCGAATTTGGGTACTCCCAATAATTTTCGGAAATTCACGTCCTTGCCCACACTAGTCACTGAACTTGCCACTAAAGCCACCGTTGGGCGGAAATAAGCGTTTGACCTTGTTCCATGACCTTTGACCCTGGGCCTTAACCTTGGCATTGACATTAAGCAAACTCAACAAACATGATGTGAACACATAATGTAAGTCACACTACGTGCCGATATCTCATTGGAAGCTCTAAAGACATTCAAACCTGGCCTTGAACAAGTGGGGTTACATTAACATACGATTCCAATTATACGTCATTACGGCTTCACTACTCGGTCTTCGATTCAGAAATTATGCATCGCGCAAAATTTCGATTATCTGAAAACAAAGTTGCGACTTTGAAAAGGTATAAGAATAAATTGTTTACCAGTAGGTATAAAATGTTCAGTAATGGACGCTTTTATCAATTTTCTCAAGATCTGCACACTTGCGCTTTCTATGCAAAACGCGTGTCTGAGCAGAACAAGGACAGATACTATACCTTCTTGCTGTTCTGAAGTGCAAAAACGGGCTTTCACTTCTACATAGAGTGATGATAATATCGTTCCTGGGGGATGAGGTGGCTTAGTAGATAGCACCCTTGTCTTCTAAGCCACCGGTCCCGGGTTCAAGTCCCGGCGGAGCCTCTGAATAAGTCGATCTGACCCCCAAAATCCCTTCCAACAGGGTGAGAGTTGGCGACGCCGTATGACCCTGGCAGTTGGTGCGTCGTTAAACCCCAACAATTATATTATATCGCTGAACTTTATATCCTGAAGTTCCCCACCCCTACTATTTTTCCGGAAAAACAAAGAACCGTTTCTAGCAGGAAGGCGCGATGGAGCTACATTTGAAAGAATTTATGGGCGCGTTGATGAATGATTTTTTGTAATCGGTCAGCAGTGTTTTGCATACGCTTTCGAAAAAGAGGCCTAATTTTAAGATCGTTACATGCAATGGCACGTCTGCGCCAGTTCGCTAGCATTGTGGACCGTGGTTTGACGTCAAAACACCATTTAATCGGGATAATATGTGACCTTCACATATAATCCGATAAAAGAGTGCTCTGAAACCTGCTTTTTCAAGGCTATTGTCCCCAGTGTCTTCGGTCAGATGGCAGCATCAGGTATGACGCATATTCTGCTCGACGTCATAGCTAGGGTTGCTCAAGGTTAAATTCAAAGTCATGGGTCAAGGTCAAAGTTGAAAGTCAAATTTCATGACTCAATGGCAAGTGTCATGTTTTTCTGTGTGAGACCCGTGCTGTGTTGTGGTGTGTACCAATATTTTCCGTCCAATAGGAGCCATATAGTTAGTATGGCATACGTTATTAGGCATGTATCATATTATGATGTCATAGGTGAGTGACCTTGATCGACCTTAGTCCAAAAATTTCAGAAGGCATAGCGTGACACGTTTCCTTTATTAGGGTCGGATCCAGGATTTCCTCAAGGAGGGGGCAAATTCAAGCCTTGGGGGCCCGTCCTTTGGGGAGGGAACTCGCGAGTCGGGAGGGCTCGCAGAAAAAGTTAACTGTGATGAAACCCAGCTTTTTGAAGAAACATATTTAGCGCCCCAAGCCCAACCCGGGGGCATTTTACAGGTTACCACCACGACTCAAGTGAGCGTACTACAGGTACACGCTCGCACGCACTGTACAGACAGTATATACATATACAGACAGGGCTTTTCACTCATAGCACCCTTGCGGGGGCCCGGCAGCAGCACCGAGAGGCGTTTCTTTCCAGTGCTTCAGATCCGCCCAAGGTGGGGGCGATCACCCCCGCCTTGGATCTGCCACTGTCCTCTATGAAGTTAATGTGTATTGAATGTATTTCTTTTTTGTATAGGTTTCCTGCACGAAACATATTTGACCTTTATGACTTTATTTGACGCTGAACATATTGATCTCAGTCAATGAAACCTAGCTGTAATGTAGATCACGTGGATTGCCACGAACCCTCAAAGCGACATTCTTCTGGCCCTCTTGGTTTTGATATCATAGGGTGGTGTATTTTAAACCCTGTTTCACTGTGGGTTGACGCTAGGTTTTTCCATGCTGCGGGTGTTCAAAAGTAATACACCCGTGGTCGAACTTTTTTAGAGATAGGTACCAACTAACATGACCAAAATTCTTAGAAATATCCCTGGATAGATTCTTCACCGCATTGATTGTAACCCAATTGTTTTGGAACAGCATTAGTTGGTGTTTGTGATTGACACTTACCGTTGCCATCTTAATGCACTCGTGTTAAGTCATGCAAGGGAAATATGGCCGTATCATAAATACCTAAATGTCGCTGAAAAGAACGCTCCGAGCCTCAGCCTAGATAACAACGCGTCCAGAGAGACACGAAGCTCGATGGCCCGATTTCCGCGAAGCGCTCGGGAATGCTTATGGCACCCCAAAACCATGGCTTGTATGTGAACACCTGCTCACAGCTCCGTCCATTTTGCCATTAAGCTGATGTAAAAAAGTCCAACAGGTTTTGCATGACATCCTGGTAGTTACCTTTGTCTAATACATAAAAAGCTTCCCTCAAACGAGTTTTCTTGCAACAGTCCTGGAAATCTGCATGGTTGTTTTGCAGATTTTGCATTGACACCGTTGTTAGAAAGCGGCATTCTCAGGCTTGGGCCATGTATCACGCAGTGCTCGGTGCAGAGCTGAAGAATTTACAAATGTCATGATAACTGACGCCTCACCATGTGAGAAAGGCGACAAAAACGACACACGGCACCAATTTTGCGGTACAAATTTGAGTACTTTTCTAACACAGCGTCTTAGGTGCCATGCATGTAAAAAAACGTTCAGGTTCTTATGCTGATTTCTAAAAAAGCGGCATTTCAGATGGGACAGAATTGTGGAATGATAATGCATCTCTTTTATCATACACCCCCGCAGTAACCGGCGGGTGTTGTATAGTGTCTCAGAGAACGACTTTGCAAGCTGCAACGCTATCGAGGATAATCGTGCACAACCAGTGTTACCAATGCAGCCGGAACTTTTCTTCGTCTCATGATTTATGCCTGAATCAGAGCTATGCCCAGCAAATTGACGCCGCAAAAATGGTAATCCCCACCTGGGTCCGTTTCGCTACACCTTAGAGGTACTGTTCGCAGAACTCTCGCAACTACCAAATATTTTTAGGCTGACAGCATCTTCGACCAACAGCTACAAAGCAAGATATAGGGGCAGAACAATGAGAGAATTTGCCAGTGTTTCTCACTACCATGAAAATTACAGGCTTTCAGGCAGTTTTTTTTAGAGACTGTGAACACAAGCATTCGTAAAAATGTTTCACCACAAACGAAATGATCATGCTCCTGAGGTAATTATAGCAGCAACTCCAAGATGGTCAGTCATCAATGACATTATTTCGAAACTAAAATTAGATTCCCTCGGAATCGCAAGAAACATATAGAATCTGCCCTCTTTTAAAGCACACTGGACCACTGAGACTTACACACAAACTGCATAAATTTTATTGAATGCTGTAGCTGGAGAAAACAACATGTCTGGACCAATGTCTTTCGATTCATTCCTGGTGTAAATACTAGATCTATTCATTTCCATTAGCTAGAGACGGATATTGATTTGATTGCATCAAATAGAAGCACACCGTTGCTTCAATTTTTGACAAGCTGATTAAACTTTTAAGCCGTGAATAACACGGTCAATAGAGCATATTCGATATAATCGATTTCGGGGGAGCGGTGGTGTGGGGGTTAGCGAGCGAGCTTTCCAGGCGGCCGGCCCAGGTTCAATGCCCGGCGGATTCTCAGAGCAAGGAGCGATCTGGCCCCCATGAACCCTCCCAACAGGGAAAACGTTGGCGATGCCATATATTACCCGTAGTTTGCGCGTCGATAGGTATGACAATTATCATCATTTTTGGTAGGAAAAATACCAAGAAATCATGGGGCGGGATAGCTTCTGGGTTCGATACGTCGACGATATCTTTATAGCAGTTCCCAAAAACATGAATCTGGAAGAAAAATTAACGAGGCTCAACAATGTTGACCAAAATATACAATTCACCTTAGAGATCGAAAGTGAAAATTCTTTAGCATTCCTGGATACCGTAATCATTCGGACTGATCATGGACTAAAATTTAAGGTTTACAGAAAACCAACAAACAAAGAGGACTACATTCATTATTTTTCTGGAAATAGTGAAAAAACAAAAAGCGGCATTGTGATCGGCTTCTTTTTACGAGCATTTAGGATTTGCAGTGCTGAATATCTACATGCTGAAATAGATCATATCTGCAAACGATTTGAAACACTTAAATATCCCCGAGGGTGGCTATTCATGCTCAAACAAAAGGCAGAGAAGATTTATAAAGGAAAACACGTCAAGAAAAAACCCGATTCTAAATCAGACCGCTACATATCCATTCCGAACTCGAAAGCAGCTACTACGATTTCAAAATTCTTAGCACGTTCAGGTTTGAATGTAGGGATAGTTTCAGGAGCGAAGACTGGAGAAATTCTAAAACATAAAGAAAGGGTTACTTCTGAAAATAACATAGTTGACAGCATTCCATGTTCTGGATGTTCAAAATCTTATATAGGGGAAACGGGCAGAGGTTTGAAAACAAGGATACAGGAACATAAGCGCGACGTTAGATTTCATAGAACATCAAATGCGTTAGTAGTTCACATAGACAAATGTGACCACTTACCAAAATTTGATAGCTCTGAAGTTTTAGCCGAAACGAAAAACAAGCAGATTAGGAAAACACTCGAAGCAGCCTTCATTTCAGTTCTTCCGAACACTAACCTTCGGTCAGGTTTTGTAAGTTGGGCGTCTTGGGGGGCAAAACCATATATATATATATATATATATATATATATATATATATATATATATATATATATATATATATATATATATATATATATATATATATATATATATATATATATATATATATATATATATATATATATATATATATATATATATATATATATATGTGTGTGTGTGTGTGTTTGTGTGTGTGTGTGTGTGTGTGTGTGTGTGTGTGTGTGTGTGTGTGTGTGTGTTCTAATAACATTTTTGCCTCTATTTTATCCAAAAGACTTCATTTGTATTCATACATAATTGTGGCGCAGTCCCACGCAAGAAATTTATTGTATAATGGTGACATCAAATGCTAAAAAATCAAAACGTCACGCCGATTTAGAAATTCTTACCTGCGTTCAAGCGAATATTTTCGGTACCTCTGACAATTTCTTTTGTCAATCAAAGTGAACATTCAACCCAGCTTTTCTGGAGCGTGTTCAGTTACCATCCTACAAACGATCATTGTCAGTGGCACAGGCGATATTAAATGATTTGAACAGCTCGATATTCTTCGTGAGCATTGAGCAATTCAATTGTGATATTCAGTTTAAAACGCAGGTAACTGTATAAGCCTTTGCCTAAATGGAATATCGCACATTCATGAAATTTGAACCGATTTATCGGTCGAGAAGGGCGTACAAAAAAACGGGTTTTATGTTTCATTTTTCTCAACACTCACCTTATCCTTGAAAATGTCGCCTCATAAGCGTGCGAATTTTAGAACAGTACTCCTGCATTTTCTGCCCTCCCCCATGTCATGGACACAGCGGCTAGCGGGGGCGACTGAACTGCGCAGCGGGAACACTCAGGGGAAGGTGGGATTGAGATCCGCTTTAAATACCCGTTATTTCTCCGACAACGCTGAGTTCTGGGACAAACATAATCAAGCATAGGGCTTTCCCGTACCCAGCTCTAACACATGGTGGTCTCAGTTCGAATCCTATTATAAACATGCCGCACTTTAAGTCGCTTAACCTCAAGGCGTGATATTGTGTGAAATTTTTCTACCTTCGCTTGTCTTATACTTGCATGAAATTGATGGATGAATATGGCTAAACCTTATGTTTTAAATGGCAACATTCATCGTATTGAGTAATTCTTCAAGACACCATTCGGATTTCAGATGTCTTTGTCGGAGCTTGCAAATTGCATACGACTATCTTCGTAAGCGATTAAATGCCCGGCCAGCACGTAAACCAAAACTACAAAACTACTAAGCACTACTACAAAACCACTACAAAACTACTAAGTTTGAAAAAATGTCGGAACACATTTGCATTTAAATTCAAATCCTACTTGTTATTTTTTCGACAATCAAGGATAACTGACACTATACTTCTTGCGCTTAATAGCAAAGGTTAAATAGTTGTTGTATCCAGCTAATTTTATACCCGTTATCTCCAGTAATCGTATCGTTTGTAGCGCTTCACCGCCATTTCGAGTACGTATGTTGCGGTAGATCGTATTTGACTGGGACATATTGAGTTCGTTGACTAGTGCCTCAAGACAAGCAAATTTGTCAAGATCCAGACTAAATACCAAGTAGGATTTCAATTCAAGCGCGAGTGTGATCCGACATTTTTACAATTTGTGTAGTTTTGGCTTACGCGCTGGCCGGGCGTTTAATTGCTGAAGAAGATAGTCGTATGACATTCGGAAGCTTCGACAAATACATCCGAAATTCGACTGGTGTCTTGAAGAACTACTCAACGAACTCCCTGAACCCCGGTCAGGAACGATTCCAGATAAAGCGTTGTAAAATAATTCCAGGTCAACCGATGATTTGTCCCCCGCTCCGGAGACGCCGTTCAAATGTCGACTTATTATTGAATGGAAACTTAGCACGCTCGCTTTCCTATTTTATAATGCTTTACCTAGCATGTAAAGGAGAGATGGTCGCCGCTACTGTTTTTTTTAAACGATTACCGCTACTTATGCGCCTTGGCTAGATGAGCCGCTACCGCTACCAGCGCTACTTCTTTGGAAATCGCGAAAGCTCCACCCGCCATTTCGCTATCGCTACGTTTTATCACAAACGGCTACGAAAGCACTACCCAATTAGTTTCCTTGTTCTTTTAAAATGTCTTTTTGTTTTTTACTTGTCGGGGTGCAGGTGTATCCCAAAAACAAGATTTTGCATTCTCAAACATCTGCTTGTATCTCCAGTGTTCTCTTATACCTAAGCCGCCTAAAACGTCTCAGGCGCTTCCTGAAATGTCTATTCACATCCCCTCAAGATTTTCAAGTGGCGGCACCTCCAGCATAATATTCGGGCTTCTTCATCCGACAAAACTTAGCCATGTCAAGTTTAAAATCCCCTCGATACCATCCCCAAAGGTTCACCCCTGCGCCAGGAAGCAGTAGAGGACCACCTCAGCAGACGGGAAGGACACCGCCTCCTCTTTGATCGGCTCTGGGTGACCGCGCAGACTCAGGCCGGCTTCCCTGACTGTTGTGGTCGCCGCGGCGGCAGCCGATGGCCAGGGGCGTGTCGCGGTCCGATCGCATTCAGACACCGTGATTCGGCAACATTCCCGCGGCACAGGGAAACGTCGTCTGCGGCGTCGTCTGCGGCAGCGGCAGCGGCGGGGGCTGCAGCAGCGCATCAGGCTCGGCAGCAGCAGGGCAGCCAGCAGCGAGGGCGCTAGCAGACAACAGTAGAAGTACCATGATGTCGTCAGTGGTGGTAGCAAACAGCAGCGAGGGCGGAAGCAGACAACAGTAGCAGTACAGCGATATGATCAGCGGTGGTAGCAAACAGCAGCGAGGGCGGTAGCAGACAACAGTAGCAGTACCATGATGTGGTCACCGGTGGTAGCAGCCAGGAGCTCCATGTCACAGCAGCCAAGGCGGAATGCCAGCTGAGGTCAATAACGGTGCTAGCATCAGCGACTGCAGTACAGCTGGTTGTGTTAAGCTTGTTCATCATTTTCTCCTGCAACACAAGAAAAAACAGATGTGCCTGAACTGTGCAAATCATGAAAAACGGCGAGAATCAATCACAATTGCAAGCAGTCAACATAAATATTAGACACTGTTGGGGAGAAAAAATGCAGGAAACAAAGTGTGACATGGTCTCAAACTGACAAGGATGTATACCTGGACTGGTGTTGAAGTCTTTAACCCTATTCCTGTCAGACTACCTCTATTTCTGTACGGAGGGGAGGGGGCGACTCGGCCCCTAAGATTTTGAAACCTAAAGGGTTAATTTCTGAATGACAAAAGTGGGATTGGCTTGCCTTACACTAACCTTCTTTTTGAAGAGGATAAAGTTGCAATATTTCGAAACTGTGTTTCTATCCTTATTTGTTTGTTTATTTCACTTAATCGCCAAGAATATAGGAAATACTCCACTAATAGGCGAAATCAGCCCAGGGGCGGACGCAGACCCGAGTTTTTTTTTTTTTTTTGGGGGGGGGAACCCATATCCGCCTCTCCTCCTGGGGGGAGGGTGGGAGCGAATATTTTTTTTGCTCTACAGACCTAGGTTAAGCACCTTTTTTCAAAAATTTCTCCGGTGTTTGGGGGGGCAAACGATAGTTGGGCCCCCCTCCAGCGCTGGGGGGGGCCATGGCCGGAATGCCACCCCCTGCGTCCGCCAATGAATCAGCCTACCAAAAATAAGTACATACATAGCAGGTTTTCAGCAGCGTACAAAACCACTCAAGTTAAGTGTGGATTTCTATCTCTTTGGGGTACCCCAGCACCCCCCCAATTGTGCTGGGCAGTACCACGCATACAGCGGTCCCGCTTCTGACACCCCAATCGGATGAAGCCTGAACTTGCACCCCGCTGGGTCCCTGGCATGATGCACCCCACGGGGAGTGGGAGGCATATTGCACGCCCCCTACTCCCTCCGCATCTCCTTTCCTGGCAGAACTAAAACAAATTACGCATGTTGTTCCAATGCTCTTGACGAAACAAAGAATTTATACGAACTATTTTATGTCAGGTCTAAATTTAGGTCACCAAGAGCACAGGAAGGTTACATAGGCCCACAACAGGGTATTGTACATTTTTGCCTATCAATCTTTACTGAGCAGCGCTAGAGCAAGTCCTTAGGCATCGTTGGAGTCCTCTCATTATGACGAAACGATCAAGGCATAATATGACCACGCTATGTCAAATGGGAAAATGACCTGACCTCAAGCTAGCTCAGGACCACATGGTAGTCTGCTATAATAATGATGCATATCAATCGACTCCCCGTGACAAGATTAACAGAATGTAATCAAAATGGAAGCTCTATCTCAATTCAGTGTGAAGTTATTGACAAAATATCTGCTGAATGCTCATGTGACTTCACATGACCATGCAGAGGTCAGATTCTAAGAAAAAACGTATCATTATGGTCATGATCGTGCATGGTATCATGAATTTCAAGTTGATCCATCCAACATTTAATGAAAAGAGCCGTTTCTTTTTCATTGTATACCTATAATGGGGTGGCTAAAAAGTTGAACCAACATCCAGGGGCGCCGCCACGGAATTTTTACAGGGGGAAGGACCCGGGCTGGTGCTGACCAGGGTGGCGAATTTTGAGCATATTCGGTACCTGACAGCATGAATGACGATGGACCAGAAATTTTGGGAGGACATCCCCTGGTTAGCCAACAGGGGATGCATCCCCCGCTTTCGGCGCCGATGCCCACATCAGGTAAATGATTTGAAAATTTCCAGATAACAGATTTGTAAACCCCTATGACTTCAATTGACTTCATCATATTGTGACAAGTTGGAATTGAACGTTTGGTAAATATTCATTTGGCGTCGCTTGAAACTCGTGATTTTAGGTTTTGAGGTTGGGTTGCTGGAGCCTGAATGGGGGGGGGCCTGACATGACATGACATAAAATATTTGTTCTCGGAAGGCCTGCTGGAGATAGAGTGCCATAAACCGCAGAGGCTTTTTAGGACTTCAGGGTTTGGCTTTTTAGGCTGCAAGTCTTTTAGCGCTTTTACTGTCATCTGTTTTATCATCTTTTCAGGGACCTAGGTCATTTCCACAACACTCATAAAATATTTGGGCAAATAAGTACTGAAGTTTTTGTTGTCCTGTGTCTGTTCGTATCTGTGTTATTTTGGGAAAACCAGGTGGAGTGGATTTCCCCTCCCCTCTCCCAAGTGACGCTGGTTAAGTTAGATTTTTGAGGCGGAAACAGAACTTGACTTTTGGCCCTATGATTTTTGGGTCTCGCCATAGAGTTTTAGTTTTCACGGTATGGTATCAGAAACGCGAAGTGCGCCAAAATATCGACAGTGTTTTTAGTCCCGAGTGAAGTTGTGTGCCTGTTCACCGTCCAGCAGGGAGCAAAGCAGCAAGTGCTTCACTGTTCTGATATGATATCTCGTTTTAGCTCGGCAGTGTTCTCTATTAATACTCGCTCCCTATGTGCTGTCGTGTGGCGGTATTTTTTATGTCTGTACATTAGACCAGGTCGTCAGAAAATAATTTCCGCTTTCGGATTAAGAGTAGTGCTTTTATTATGTCATGACATGTTGCAAACATGATGCAAGCAAAACAAATCCGATGGATCTACGTTTAATGGGCGCGGAACGGCCTTTTTGAAGGCATGTTTTCAGTAGTACGGCGTTTAAGTCTCCATTGACTTCACAATGCATTGTTGTCAGTATCATTGCAGCATGGTAACTTGGTTACCAACATTAACACGCGCATTGACGGGGGTCTGAGCCACCTTTGCATTGACGTTGGGGGCGGGTACCCGCCCCCCCTAAGATCTCGAGAACCACGGTAGGTAGCGAAAAACGGTAAACGGCGTTGGGCTGCCCATCCACTTTTCCATCGAAAACATTTGAGCCATTTTTTGTCAGGTCACATTTAAGGTCACGAGAGGTCAAAACATGCCGTCATAGGGATAACATGTAAATTCAGTTTTTCGGCCATTACATCTGAACAAGTAAATATAGAGCAAAACGACTTGAACTATATGAATCATCTAAGCAAGCTGAATCGAATGATATATAATTTGACCTTGCTAGGTCAAATCAAGGATTTGACCTGACCTGAGGTCAGGTCAGGGTCAAATTATATAAAATGCATATCATTAGAACCGCAAAGCCCAGGCAAGTCTAATGCAGCTAAAATAAATGCCCTATCATCATCCGTTACTGAGTTATTCCGTAAAAAACATGTTTCCCATGCATTTACAATGGAGAGGTCATCGACATCAAAAATACCGGAACATATTTTAGAGAACTCGGTGGGGCCATTATGTGATATGAGTTTCAATAGGATAAGTTCACCCTGTTCCGACTAATGCTATCTTAAACTTTTTTTGAGGTCGGGTCACTTGATCTGTACTGCTGACCTGACCTGAGATGACCCTAACCTTAAAATTTTCACAGAAGTTGTAAAAATGATGAGGGAAAAGGTATGACAAGTACGGCAGCACTAAGCGCCGCCGTTTGTCTGTTATCTCCGAAAAACCCGAGAGGGGGTGGGCGGGTACCCGCCCCCTGTCAATGCGCGTGTTAAAACGTCGGATCCATTTGCACCCGATCCATAGCCAGGTGGATGCACTGGATACCCGGGCAGCTGCTGAGACGCCAAGGCACCCTCTGGTCCTTTCCTGGTCACCCCCCTGTATTGAAGCCATGTGGATTTCTTGAGTTTTGAACCTTAACAACTTTGGAAATTGTTCACCTTTAATGGGAATGTGACTCCTTGATCGAATCCTGGACTTTAGTGTAATTAGGGGTACCTTTTAGCCGAAAACATGGAACTGTCCATGATTTTTCTGATTTTTCTAGAAAATGTACAAAAGCACAATATTTTTATTTTAAAATGCGCCTCTAGGGGAAAAATAAATATCTGCCTGTGGATGATGTCACGATCTGGTAACCACTACCATATTAAATAGGCTTCAAGGGCTTCGATTGGCTGCTACTCCCCGTGACGTCAGCATATGTCGTCACACCAACAACTGATAACTGTGGCCTGCTGCTCAGGGTACATGAGGGGTACATTTCAAGTAGGTTTTAGTTTTTATCTACGGAAGCTTCGAGTTTCAAGACAAATGAGATATTGAGTACCGGGTTTTCCGGCATGCTGTACAATTTGGCTATCTCAGTCAAAATCACGTTATAAAGGTGCCACATTCCCTTTAACACGCACCAACCTCTTAGATTATACTGTGTCGCCAACTCTCATCCTGTTGGGAGGGATAGTCAGGTTGTTCTTATTCACTGTCCCTGCCGGGGATTTGAACCCGGAACCTATGGTGCAGGATACAGATGTGCTGCCTATAGCAACACAGCAGCACATCTGCATAGGCATCACATCTGTATCCTGTACCATAGGTTCCGGGTTCAAATCCCCGGCATGGTGCAGGATACATATGTGCTGCCTATAGCAACACAGCAACACATCTGTATAGGCAATACATATATATCCTGCACCATATGTTCCGGGTTCAAATCCCCAGCAGGGACAGTGAATGAGGACAACCTGACTATTCCTCCCAACAGGATGAGAGTTGGAGACACCGTATAATCCAAGAGGTTGGTGCGTGGTTAAAGGGAATGGGGCACCTTTATAACGTGATTTTGACTGAGATAGCCAAGTTGTAAGGCATGCCGGAAAACCCGGTTCTCAATATCTCATTTGTCTTGAAATTCGAAGCTTCCGTAGATAAAAGTTAAAACCTACCTGAAATGTATCCCTCATGTACCCTGAGCAGCAGGCCACAGTTATCAGTTGTTGGTTTGACGACATATGCTGACGTCACGGTGAGTATCAGCAAATCGAAGCCCTTGAAGCCTTTTCAATATGGTAGTGGTTACCACATCATGACATGATCCACAGGCAGATATTTATTTTTCCCCTAGAGGCGCATTTTAAAAATAAAAATATTGAGCTTTTTGTACATTTTCTAGAGAAATCAGAGAAATCAGGGACAGTTCCATGGTTTTCGGCTAAAAAGTACCCCTAATTACACTAAATTCCAAGACTCGACCAAGGTGCCACATTCCCATTAACCCGCGCCCCACCGAGGGTCCGGCGCCACCTTCGCCCCACCGGGGGCCATCGATGCCCCCCTCTAACTCCGAAAATATGGGCGTTAGTGCAAATCTGCAAAGTGCAATAGAAGGCTCGCGTAAATTCAGTAAGAAATCACTTTGCATTTTTTAGTGCTCAGGTCAATGGTTTGACCTCCAGAGGTCAAATTAGGTCAAGATCGGCTATTTTCACTCAAATATGCAATGATTAAGCAAACTGGTCATAACTCTTATGTCATTAGAGCTATTGAGGCCTGGTAAAGTACATTTGATAGCAAATTGCCAGTACCTTTTCCGCTATGTGGAACGTAAAGACCTCCCGCCAGTGGTTTGAACTCCAGAGGTCACCTCGTGACCTTAATATGACCTGAGGTCAAGAAAGGTCAAAAAGTGACCTTGCCGTATATCAAATGAAAGCCAGTGACAAGACAAACACGATGGTGTTTGTTTCACCGCTCTAGCTTAATTAGGTCAAAGGTTATTGTCAAAATACTGTTTTTGACCTATGGTGACCTTGGATGACCTTGGAAAAATCAAAGGGTAAATATGACCCCTAGGATCCGTGAAAGGGTGTCCAAAAACGCTGTTCTAAGCAGTCTGAGTGTTTGCAATCCTTTTTGTGGCTTTTATATCATGAAACAGGTTTTCCCCATGCTTTTCCAATGGGAGAGGTCGCCTCGTGACCTGACCTCAGGGCACAAAATTGAAAAATCCCGGATATACACCTTGTAGACCCTGGAGGGGTCATGAAGTGTAGGAAGTTTCAAATCGATCGACTTCAAAATGTAGCTTTTACAGAGCTCTAAAGTTGAAGTGAGGTGACCTTGGTTGACCTCGTCTGGTGACCTGACCTTGGGTGACCCGGGGTAAACAATTTCAGGGATGATGGGAAAATGATGCAGTGAGATGTAGAGCCCCCAACCGCGGTGCTGCGCCTCGTCGTTTTTCTGCTATCCCGGAAAAACCTTAGAGGGGGCCATCGATGCCCCCGGTGGGGCGAGGGTTAAAGGTGAACAATTTCCAAAGTTGTTAAGTTTCAAACCTCGAGAAATCCACATGGCTTCAATACAAGGGGGTGACCAGGAAAGGACCAGAGGGTGCCTTGGCGTCTCAGCAGCTGCCCGGGTATCCAGTGCATCCGCCTGGCTACGGATCGGGTGCAAATGGATCCGACGTTTTGATGTTGGTCTAACCAAGTTACCATGCTGCAAGGATACTGACAACAATGCATTGTGAAGTCAATGGAGACTTCAACGCCGTCCCACTGAAAACATGCCTTCAGAAAAGGCCGTTCCGCGCCCATTACACGTAGATTCATCGGATTTGTTTTGCTTGCATCATGTTTGCAACATATCATGACATAATAAAATTACTACTCTTAATCCGAAATTGGAAATTATTTTCTGACGACTTGCTCTAATGTACATTCGCCTCTCTCTTCCTTCCCTCGGTTTCCTTTGGGTCAAGCCCCACTCCCTCCACTCAGCAGAAACCCTTCTCGCGATACTCCCGACTTCAGCGAACTCGGCCGCCGGCTAGCCTGTGCTGACTGCCGCCGTCTCGCCTGTACCGAGGGGTAGCCTGGGATGGCGCAGCAGATAACCAAGCCAATAGAAAACAAAGTATGGCGAGGAATGTTTGAAAAAGATAAAGTTAATACATCTTCTAGTTGAAGGTTTAAAACCCTATCATTTTCATGGATATATTTTCGCTGAAATTCTCGCAATACAAGTGAACGCGCCCCCACCAATCAGCGGCCGCCATCCGTTGGCTGCCGCTTGCCTGCGGGTACAGAGGTTAGAGAGGTCACGCAGGACACATCTGGCGCCGAGTTCAAGCCTGGGTGGGAAGGGGTGGCGTAGCGGATTATAAAACCTAAATGCGTGGTGTTGAGAATGGCGGTGGTTGTGCCTACTGTTGGACTGAGGGAGGGGGACAAGTGTGGGAGATATCATGTGCAAGTGGGTGGATATATGGGTTGCGCGTTTGCGCTGTGTGCGGTATCAACAGCATTGGAAAAAAACACGAATTCGTTAAATGAGTTCGCTAGGTGAATTAGCAATGGGACCATGGGTGGAAATCCCGGAGGAGTTGAGGGGTCAGGACCCCTGGATTTTGGGTCTCCCATAGGCATTGTATAGGGCTTGTATTGCCACGGCAGCGTTAACCCACCCAGGACCCCTGGATCAAGAAGAGGTCTCCAGTCATGAAAGGGACATTTCAGTCCCACGGTCCTGGTGCCGGGACCCAGCCTGGTCCAGGCGGGACTCAAACCGGGACGGGGGTTAAAAGGCCGGGCATATGCCGGGACCAGTCACTGATAAAACATGGTTCATTTAACATGCGCAGTCTCAAACACACAATTTTCCAGCTCTAAATTGAGTCTAACGTTTATAAGTTCAATTTCAAATTGGGGATGCATGGCTCAGAGGTAGAGTACCTGCCCTCTGAGCCACAGGTTCCGGGTTCAAGTCCCGGCAGAGCCTCTGAGTAGGTTGATCTGATTCCCGAATCCCTGCCAAAAGGGTGAGAGCTAGCGACGCCGTATGACCCTGGCAGTTTGGTGCGTCGCTAAACCCCAACACTTATTATTATTATTGTTGTGAAATCTGGATAGCACGGCACACGCCTGTGAAAACGGCAATTTAACGGTCCCGAATAACAATGGAATGTTGCTCAGATCTTAATGAGTGGTACTGTGTGAATTTGTGAATGGTATAGACTTAAAATCTCTTTGGAGGTGCATGGGCAGTGGGCACCCCAAAGAAGTAAACTTCCGATGAAGCCATACCCGTTATTTGTTTGTGCCGTTAAAATGGTCAATATTGTTCCTTCATGTACAGGACATTTAAAAAACGTCTCAGTCTTCCTACATAAAAGTTTGATGAAATTTGACTACCAAATGTGATCAACTAATATTATCATAAATGTGAGTGCGCTAGCATCAGGATGCTACAAAGCAGTTGAGTAAAACGGGGGACGTTGGAACAGAAAATTTCGAATTTTGGAAAGCACGGCACCCCTCAAAATATGCGCCATTTTACCGCTAGCGTAAGCACCGGGAAGTTATCGTTAATAATCGCTAATTTCAGACAAAGGTAAGTTTGAGATAAAACTGGAGCACTTGTCCCGGCTCTGCGTGACATGTCACGGGAGCGAATCGGCAGACGCCAGAAACTGCAGTCTCGCCTCCAACGCGACGCACGCGATGGAGCAAATCACCTTCGACGGGGCGTCAGAAGTGGCTAACCGGTGCGCGTGTAGGCCAGAACCGGCCGGCCAGCTCGCCACCCAGGCGCATACCTATGCAAATTGGCTGGCCGGGACACCGGGGACGGGTTTTTGCCGCTGCCTGCTGACCACAATATTGATGGTCGGCGCGTCCCGTCCGGGCGTGTCCGCGTCTCTCATCCCCCCGATCACGGCGGCACCAGTCCGGTTATTAGAGCTGCCTGAAGCCCGAGCCTGCGCGAGCTGGTGTATAATACGACTCGGCGCCGGACGGCTGCGGCCACGCAGCGATGAGTCAACACAACAGGTAGTGCCGGCTCGCAGTGGAGTTACGCCATGTGATGCATTAGTGCGTAAACACCAGAACGATTTGAAATAGTGGGGGAATTAATTTTGATTAGCAGTTACAATTTCGGCTGAGCTTCCAAGGCAACTTATCTGCTCTTATGTATGGACTCGGGGGAAGTTTGCAGCATCATGGTTGGAAAACCCCCGCCTACGGTTGATCATTTTTTACGACGCATATAATCGTGAATCGATGGCCAGATTTTTTAAAGTCTTAAAGCATATGTCCTGTCCTGTTTTAGCAATCAAGTGACAGGTACCGATGCATCGGACACCAGTGTTGAAGCGGCTGGGACCGAAACCGGGCCCATGAAGTCATTTGATCTGATATATGCGGCGATAAAGAAACGACGCACAATGTTGGCGATCATCGAACACCATTCAGAAAGGCTAAGCTGTCAATCTGAAGGCGACAAAAAGTTCTGCTAAGGCTGCAAAAATCAGGATTTGCACGTCAAATATGGCCAAAGAAACGCGACTGAAACCGGATCGTATGTCTAATGGCAGTTCCACAATACTTGCAATTTTTATGTTTGCCTATATTTAGCGCTGGCTTGAAATACCTCACAGGATAACTCTCAGCCCGGACTGAATTACAGCCTTCCCAAGTGTGCCCACGATGCAGCTTTCTCTGAATCTCCCGAGGCTGCTGGAGAGCACGTGGTAGCCAATGTTATCAAAACTTAGGCATAACATTAGGAGGTGTCTGCACTCGAAAGCAGCTCCGATATCCAAAAATTAAAACTCATTTCTTCACATAGAGAATATTGCGGCATTTAAAATGTTCAGTTAACACTTCAGAACGGTTACTTAAGTGAGGGGACTTGAACCAGGTCAGAGGTGTGAAATTGTGGAATGGTTTAGGGGTGTTTTTCTGGACTATCAAAATTTCGATAGGCGCATGGAGTGGGATGTCGCAAAAATGCCCCTGAACCTGGAAACAATTGGAGGAACCACTGACTTAAAACGTACTCAATGTGCGCGTTGCTCTTTACTGTGAACCACACTAGAAAACTGTACTTACTGTGCAGGGCTACCGAAGCTCGCCTTACACCCCGTGCTTACCTACTCTTGCATCGAATTAAGACTGAACCCAGCAGAAGGTCATTCATTCAGCGATGGCGCAGCAGGGATGCGGAGCCGAGACAATTTTGGACGGCTCCGGTTCCGGCTCCGGTCCGGGGTTATGATTTCGGCTCCGGCTCCGGCTCCGGCTCCGGGTTCAAGTGTTCTAACGGCTCCGGCTCCGGGCAAAATAGTCGGCTCCGACCGGCTCCGGCTCCGGCAATGTACCTATATCCAAAATGTGATCGAAACGTTCTCAAGGACGTGAAAGCCCATCAGATACAAAGTGACTATGTATTTGTACGAATGAAAAATGGCGACTGGATGAACGAACGCTCTTGACCAGATGCCAAAGGCCAGTGAACCTCAAAACTGGACCAACCTACACTACAGTGCAGTCGTATGACAAACTGCACTGCACTGTTATGGCAAACAAATATGGGTCAGACATGCCCGCAAACCCACATAAGAAATTAAAGATACAACGATCAAGTAAAGCTTGGACAGCCCGCAAAGAAAAACTTCGCTGAGCTAAGAGCAGGGTCGTTAAAAAAATATTGTTTTAATTTTCAGATTCAAACCCACTTTTTCCAATCATATACATTCAATTCTGATTTCAATAAGTCACATTCCAAGCGTCTACGACAGAGGGAAAGATCACCCCAAAACGGTTAAAGATTTCATGTTCCGGGCGCAATTGGCCACCCGGCGTTGCAGTCTTCCCTTGTTAAATTGGGATGAAAGGGGTGCATAACCTACCAGTAAAGACAGCCTGGCATGTGCGTGCGTATAAGAGCGGTAGATGGGATTTAACATACAGGCATCTACTTGTCAGATGTATTTGCAGCGCAATACAAATACATGTTATACCACAAAAGACCTGAAATTAAATGATTCAGCACCCTAGTACTCTAAATCCCGACACAACAGGAATGCCTTCGGAGGCGAACCTTTCTCTAGTAACTATCGCTGGAGAACGTCGTGACGCAGATGCTTCTCCCTATTTTCCTGCGAACTATTTAAGAGCTCTGGTTCTGATAAAAGAAGATCCTGTTTCATAATTTTACCCTTTAGGTGGCTCACGAAATCTTCCACCAGCTTCACACCACGTTCTGTGGGACCATTCACGACAGTAAGTTCTGGAATACCTTGAAACAGGGGAAGCTATACCAGTCACCAGCTTCTCAACGGAGCCATTTCATGTCAGAATCTTTCAGATTCAGGCGCTCCAATACCATCCAGCTTTCAGGAATGAGAAATTGGGAGAGGCTTGGTATCGAGCCGAGCTCTTCATAGCCTCTGTCGGAAACTTTAGCCTACCTAATTGAAAGGTGGATGGTTTTGCTGTTAAGCCAGGTACTGTATCACTGCCTTTTTACCTCCAGCATTGTGATTCTTATTTGCGAAGCAGATTATAACTTTCTGGTCACAAATAACAGTTGCGTTTGCACATTGACTTCAGCGCCTCTACACAATACCGGAGTATTATCTCGAATTGCGCAAGCTGGTTTACGTGTGGCTGTCAGGAGAGGTTGTCTCCAACAACTGTCTGTTTAGAAGACCCGGAGCTCACCAGCGAGCCATATTATGGAATATAGGACATTTATGGCATGAAGTGCGTGCTACTACTGTGTCAGATTCCGTTCATCATTCCAGAAGATACTTAAAGACAGAATATTATAATTTTTGGAGTTTAACAACGCATCAACTTCTCAGGTCATATGGCATCAGAGGAGAGAGGGAAAGAATTAGCTCGGGCTAGAGCAGGGCGCCAGATTCTGCCTCTGGGTGGGCTGGAACCCACGACACCCAGCACATAATGAATGTCACTGGCCAAGCCGAGCGCAAGCGCTAACCGACTGAGCCACTCAGACTCCGAAATAGTTAGCGGGTTTCCTTATAAGTGGTTCTAAACCATGCATTTGGGTTCCTCCGACGCGGATAGTCAGCTTTAGAGCCTTCTATGAGCCTCAAAGCTATCCATAAAATGCAATGCAGTGCTTTCATTAAGTTAATATAAAAATCGCCCTCCACTATCGTGGAGGTAAGGAGCCAGTCGCACAACAATTGACCAAAACAGCAAACGATTCACATTTGACTAGGGCAGGCTTAAGTTTCCGATAGAGGCTATGAAGAGCTCTGTAAATGGTCGGTACTAAGCCTCAGCCAGCTTGTTACTCCTGACAGCTGGCTGGTATTCGATTGCCTGAATCTGAAATATTCTGACCAGAAATGGCTCCGTTGAGAAGCTGGTATAGCTTCCCCTGTTTCAAGGTATTCCAGAACTTACTGTCGTGAACGGTCCCACAGAACGTGGTGTGAAGCTGGTGGAAGATTTCGTGAGCCACCTAAAGGATAAAAATATGAAACAGGATCTTCTTTTATCAGTACCAGAGTTCTTAAATAGTTCGCAGGAGAATATGGCGAAGCACCTGCCTCACGACGTTCTCCAGCGATAGTTACTAGAGAAAGGTTCGCTTCCGGAAGGCATTCATGTTCTGTCGGGATTTAGAGTACAGGGGTGCTGAATCATTTAATTTCAGGTCTTTTGTGGAATAACATGTATTTGTATTGCGCTACAAATACATCTGACAAGTAAATGCCTGCATGTTAAATCCCATCTACCGTTCTTATACGCACGCACATGCCACGCTGTCTTTACTGGTAGATTATTCACCCCTTATATCCCAATTTAACAAGGGGAGACTGCAACGCCGCGCGGCCAATCGCGCCCGAAACATGAAATCTTTACCCGTTTTGAGGCGATCTTTCCCGCTGTCGTAGACGCTTGAAATGTGGCTCATTGAAATCAGAATTGAATATATAATGACAAAAAGTGGATTCGAGTCTGAAAAGAAAAAAGTTTGTTTGAACGACCCTAAGCTAACAGTGTTCAACATCGAAAAACACATCAGATAGGCTGATGGCATAATTCCTTTTCAATAAAAATCGGAACCAACCACCCTACTGCCCAGGGCCCAGCACCTGGTTCGCTCACTACACCACCCAATCGCGGTTGGAGCAGAGCAGTAACATTGCCTCCAATATGTCTGCTCTTAGTCTGGACCTGAGATCAGTAAGCAGTAGCTTCATCGCGGAGAATAACCTTTTCACGGACACCTGAGTAACTGGTAGCGCGGCCATTACCAGGCTAGCTGGCTGGATGATGGCTGGATATCTATCTAAGATGTTGCATACGGTCGCCCTGTTTAGGCGACCCAGGTTTTTTAAGTCGGCTAGTGCCGCATCGAGTGACGGGGATGCTGTTTTCTGCGCCTTTTGCCCTGGGTTCTCGACAGACCTAGTATAAACTACTTCTCCGAGTACATGATAGCTCTCCTGGGGGGGAGGTGGGAGCAAAGATGGTATTGCTCGACAGACCTAGTGTAAACACCTTTTTCAAACAATTTCTTCGGCCTTTGGGGGCCAAAAGATAGTCTGCCCCCTTCCAGGGCTTTGGGGGGCATGACCGGAATGACAACCCCCTGCGTCTGTCAACAGGGGCGGATGCAGGCCGACGGTATGGGGTAAATCGTGAAAAACATATGGTTTTAAGAAAATCGCCAAAAATTGGGTAGTTTTGGGGGCAAATGCCTTTTTTTGCTCCCCCTCATGGATCCGCCAGTGTCCGCCAATGTTTTCATTTGTTGCCAATTTCTGCCCATGCTAAATGGCCGGAGCGCATTACCTGCCCGAGAGTGAGACCGTCTACGGAACACCCTAGTTGCAATATTTCATTAATCTCGATATACATAACATATTGAGAAAATAACATAACATATTGAGTAATTTTCAGGTGAATAAAGGTGTTCCCATGCGACATCTCACGAGGTAAAATGTGACCATTTCACGTTTGATTTTTGGTAATTTTAAAGCCCTTTGGGAGCCGTAGCCGGACCCTTTCTGACGGCTCCGGCTCCGGCTCCGACCAAAAGTGTTTCGGCGGCTCCGGCTCCGGCTCCGGGCAGAATGGTCGGCTCCGACCGGCTCCGGCTCCGGCTCCGCATCCCTGGGCGCATGTCAGCTAATCCTCCCTTTGAGTTCAACATATGCAGCCAACTCGCAAAGATGAATGCAATTTATTCGTTCTTCTAAAACTGCCTGCTGCTATTTGGGCAGGCTTCGACCTTTCCCGGACTCTGTCTGCACAAATAGGCTCGAGGCAATGACCTGTCGTCACAGGCTTGAAGGCTGCGACGCATTAGTCCACCAAGCAATGTATTTTTGCACATAAGTTGAGGAGTAACTTTTGCTCCCAGCCCACTCATTGGTAAACGACCCTTTTTACCCATTAAAGGCAATGCCCTCCTTGGACGGAATTGATCTTGCTTCGGT
The DNA here is from genome assembly GCA_034440635.1 of Lepas anatifera. NCBI lineage: Eukaryota > Metazoa > Arthropoda > Thecostraca > Lepadidae > Lepas > Lepas anatifera. The sequence continues at coordinate 136,889 of JAOTON010000507.1, forward strand.
AAGAGCTATTTAAAGCTATTTAAAAGCAATTTGATTTTTGACGAAGGCTTGTCTTAGCAAGGTCTATTGTGCCCAAAAGAAAAGAGAAGTTTCTACGAAAGAGAACAAAGCACCGCTTGGAATTTTAGGAGTGCTCCTGTTAGCTGTAGGGCGCCCGTTTCCTCTTCTGGTCTCCAGTAAACCTATGAGCAAACGGTGCACTGCCACGAATCAACCCTGAACTTGTATCCCCATTTCAATGCTGTTAAAGACGACCTCAAACAGTTCCCAAATGAGCCTCCTGTCAACTTTCCATAGGTTATGGCGTCCAGATAGAAGAGAATGTGTGCCTGATCGCGAGACACGCGATCATGCTGCAGTCTGACTCAGAACTACATGCTGTAAGCCGATAAGTACCCAGTCAATACCCATATTAATACTATTTGAGTTCGCTAAGAGTGTCAGCGGATAATGAGGCTGGTTTTCCCCTGCACAGCTCGCCGCCCGCTGAGACCGCTGCACCGGTCTCCAGCATAGCACCCACACACCCACCAAAAAAAACAGCTGCGGGGGTGGTTCAGCTTTCAGCAGCCCCAGTCAACCTGGCTACCGCGGCGGTGCGTCACTCCACAGCGCTCCAACACCGCTTTTAACGCCTGCAGTTCTTTGTCCAGGACCGAGGGTGGGGGTGACAAAAAGAGGGCAGGCCGGGTGGGCGGGCCGAGCACTGCGTGTGCTGGAAACACACGCTGCCAGTCAGTGACTGTGGTGAGAAGCATGCTTCAGTCTCCAGGACGCACGTGCCCGATGTTAGCACTGCGGTGAGGGTTAGAAAAGTGTTCCAGTGCATTATTTCACAGCGTTATTCGATTGTCCGAACAAAACTGATGGCATTTATCTGACCAGGTTTGGGGGAAGAAAAATTTCCAGGTTGGCAAAAGAGTGTGAAAATTACTCCAGACTTATTTGAAAAAGTAAGTCACATTTGGCATCACAATACATTTCATGATATACAGGAAACATCAGAGGTTTATTAACTCCCAGGACACTACTTTCCTTTCCATCAAACCCGGAAATCACACTATTTTATTTTCCATCAAACTTAGAAGTTGGCCTTACCCACACAGCCATCGTTCCCAGCAGTGACTTCTCCGGCTCATTTATCGAACCGTTAGGGCGGCCATATCCGGCGTGGATCTGGGTTCGGAAGGCTGATCAGGTCTCTACCCCTTGTTATGCATACTGGAGGTTTCTGGCGCCAGCCAACACCGTTTACGACCCTACTGAGACCGGCAAACGAGTTTTCTCCTCCAATTCCCGGCTGAGAACTGGATTTTTTATCGACAACGGCTGAACGCCTCAAGGTCAAAAGGGCAAAAAACGTCCAGTAGAACAACCGAAATTCAAATTATCCTATAAATCTACCAGAAAGGATAAGATAGCGACTCGGCTACAGTGAGTGTGAGACGGCCGCATATATGCATTAGGCAATTTATCTGGGGCGATGGCCTTTCGCCGGCGGAATGCTAATGGCCCGGCTATAACCAGATGTTCTAAAGGATTAAAAGCATGAGAGATTAGATGGGATGTGACCAAAGGCAGCGGCGAAGAATGAGTGTGAAATGCACTGTTTCAGTAAGAGCTTACGGATTTGATGGCGGGCTTGCTTATGGGTCATCTAACAATGAAACGACACAGATTAATGGAAACCATTTTTTGGACCGATGACAGCTGAGTATATTTGTCGGAGGGCTTTTATGTAGCCTGTTCCGGAAAGTGTTGTGACCGAAGAAAGAGCCCATCTTATAGGAAGAGCCCATCTATAGGAAAGAGCCCACCTAGGAAAAATGGACCAGAGTATCAGTGGTATGAGCGGGTTCCTAATGCGAGAACTATATTTTTTAAGATGTACTCACAGCCCTCAGAGCAAGCAGGGGCGAACTGTCAAAAGCAGGGCAAGATGAGGACTTCTGCACTCCACAGTGATCTGACAATCGGCATTTTATAAGGAAATTACAAACCTTTTCCCAGTTTTAAAATGCTCCCCGCTCCCCTTTCAGCTTCACCCCTGAATTCACAAACAACACTGTGACTGTCTAATTTCACCATTGCCGTCAAAGCCTAAAACACTGATTGGATGATTCACGCTTATTTCTTGTTTATAGAAAGCTTTCAAAGTACCCTGACTTTAGGCACTGCAATCCCAATTAATCGCAGTTTCGCAGAAAAAATTGCCTGCAGCTGCTTCCAAACATTAATTGAGATAAGAACTTGTTACCCACTAAGATCACTAGACAAAAATCGACTCGTCCACATCCACTTTTAGTGTTTGCTTATATGGATTAAACATAAGTGAACGAGAAGTGTTCAAGGTTGACTAGAAAAGCTCAAAAGGAGATCTAGCATGTAAATATGGATCAACTATGATGTTTTTTATTTCGTTTTACTTTTAAGAAGCTCACAGTCGTGTCTTAACTGCCTCTGCCCCAACCACCCGCCCCCGCTCTCTTAAAAATGTAAAAAAGTAGAGTGAGTAAATGTATACCCAAGAATACACGACGCACTGGTTGGGTAAATATATGTTTTTTGCACAGGTGTAAAAATGACTATGCAATTATGCATATAAATCATCTCCGAAGATAGAGCGACGATAACTCATGTTAAGTAAAGGGAAGACTTACCAAAAAGTCATGGGTGGACATCTTGTTTATGGTAGGGACGGCAAATACCATTCCAACATACTAAGTTGATATGACATAGTTGTGGTGACCTTCGATCACAGACAATTGCTTCCAGTGCGTATTCTCTATTCCATTGGTGGTAGGTGTGTGGCTCTCATGTAGAGTGATGGCAATATATTCAGAATTGAAAGCCAAGAAGTCCAATAAAAGAACCAGCACATCTTTAAGTCTTTTGGATACGAAGTTTGAGCATTTGCTGTTTTCAGCGCGTCCAGAATTAGGCTATTTTGATAACTTCGTATTTATTGCAAAAAAGCATGGCTTGAAAATACAAAAAGAAAATTGAGCTTTTCGAAACAAATTTGAAATCAGCCTGCAACATGCAGACGCGGGATATCAGCGGTAAGAAGCCTAGACAGCACCGACATAGCGATAACGATCCGATACAAACGTATTATGTTTTGCTTCTTTCCCTTCTTCTGACACGACCCTCCACGGCTCCAAATCTCGGGTAAACCTATTGAATGCACCAATAGCTTCAAATTCTTGGGCGTCACCCTAGATTCCCGATTGAGTTTCAATGAGCATATCACCAAAGTCGTCTCTAGCTGTCAAAAGCGAGTCAACATTCTCCGCATGCTCGGCGGCACAGAGCATGGCGGGGATCGAAAGACCCTGCTTATGCTCTACAAGTCCCTGATTCGGTCCATTCTCGAGTATAATTCGTTCGTTTTTGACTCGACGAACAAGACCAATAAATTAAAGCTAGAGCGAGTCCAAAATGCCAGTATCCGGGCAGCCACAGGCGCGCTCAGAGAAACCCCCATCACCAGCCTGCTAACTGATAGCGGGCTATGCCCACTGCAGACAAGACGCGACGCCCAGCTTATTTCTTACTACATTAAGGTCCAATCCACCGAAAACCACCCGGCAAAACAATGTTTTGCCCATCCCAGACGAGCAAATAAAGCCACTCTACAGAAGTGGCCCCCATTTAAGCACAGAGTAGCGAAAACCCTGGAAAGCCTCAATCTTGCACTGCCAGCAACAATAGGCAAACCCCCACTCTCCCGCTTCTGGACTCGGAAAGAGCCCAAAGTGGAATTTCTTTTCACTTCCCGTAAAACGGACTTCTCAGAGGAAGAAGTCTCCCAGAAATTCCCAGAGTCCCGATCTTGTAACGCGGACAAGACCTTTATATTTACAGACGGCTCCAAAATAGGCGAAAAAGTAGGCCTCGGCATCTGGGGGCAAAATATTTGCCTACAGAAAAGACTTCCGGACAACTGCTCTATCTTCACAGCCGAGGCTGTTGCCATCCTAAATGCATTAGCCATAATCAGAACCCAAAATATCAACTCAGCCGACATCTGTTCAGACTCTAAATCTGTCCTGAAGGCCGTCAGTAACGTAGTCAACCCCAGCCACCACGTTATAGCAGATATTCAGAAAGGTATCGATGATACCCCTGATGTCTCTTTTCTTTGGATCCCGGGCCACTGCAAAATTCAAGGAAATGAAAAGGCCGATGAGCAGGCAAAAAAGTCCCTAGATCTTAGAGAGATCGCACCCTTAATGTGGTCTGGAGATGATAGCAAAGCTCTCCTCCAGGACAGCATCCGGAAGCAAATTCAAAATAACTGGACCACAAACCACAGCGCCCACCTATTCTATATCAAGCCTAACATCGGCTACTGGCCCAGTTCCAACCAAAAGAGTCGCCGGCGCGAGGTTATTCTAACCAGACTCAGAAATGGACACACAAAATTAAATGCCTATTGGAACGCGGGTACCTGTGGTACCTGCGACGCAATGGAAAATCCCTATCACATTCTCATCGATTGTCCCCAGCACAATACCCATCGGAAACCCATGCTAGATTACTGCCGAATCCAAAACATCCCTGTAGACCTAAAAACTCTGCTCGGTAACGACCATCCTGAGCTACTCGAAAAAGTCTTTACATTTCTAAAGGACTCTGGGCTAGAGAAGTTTCTATAAATCACCCCTCCCAGTATATATAATGGAGGGTGCATGGTGCACCCCCAAAGTAGGACTTGCCTATTTTCTAATCATAGATGATCCACCGCAAAATTTAAGCAATAGTTGTTTAACCTTTAAATGGTTTATCGTAGGCTAAGGATAGGTTATGTTAGGCTAGCTTTGAAATCAGGTTAGGTTAAATAGGTTAGATTTCTTCACCGCAGTGATACCTTTCACTGCGGGTCTATGCTAACCACACCTATACTCTTACTAACAATCTAACTATCCTCTCACACTTCTTTTCCTCTGCGCGGCGGCTGCCCAGCCGGAGAGGGGAGCTGCAACCTCACCTCCGGGTTGCAGGGTAAATTCGCGGCACCCTGGCCAGGTGTTTAGCGCACTTTCTAAAATACAAAAATTATTGAGTTAACGGAGGATTTCGAGTAACGTAGACAAGCGGACATCAGTAGCTGACACACAAAATTCTAAATTCTAAATTCTAAATTCTAAATTCCAAATTCTAAATTTAAGGTCTTCAACCACAGAAATAACCTTCGCACTCTGCGGGTCTAAACTTATTAAAAGACCTCCCTTGGCATGGCTATGCCATTGCCACGACCGTCCATTCGCAAGCTAAAACATCTTGCAACCCATTACTTGAAATAACTCCCTTTGCTTTAACAGACTAACGTAGCTTGCCCTCACACAAAATTCTAAAATTCTCCCACGCACTCCTTTGGAGGCGGGCAAAGGTGCTATGCACAGAACGCCTAATAAAAAGCCATTGATTGATTTCCCTTCTTCAAGCTGAAGTGCTATATTAATGGGAATGTAACACCTTTATAGTCAGATTTGAACTGAAATAACCAGGTGAGAGAGAATCCCATTTCCGGCACAGTAAGTTTAGGATCACATTTTCTCTTTTTGATCGCATGCTTCGGATAGGGATTGGCTTTTGATTGATATCATTATCACTTGCGAACGGTTTGGCAAGGATTGGTAGGGAGCCTCGGATGCTTCCCGGATTATATCTGAATATTCTCGTTAGAGTTGTCATCTTTAGGTACCACAGACCAGCATTAAAAATACCGCAAGATTCCACCGGCCCAACTCGAGAACATAAGTAGAATTGCGTAAGCAGGATTCATAAGCAGTGCAATCTGTCGGATTTCAAGATTGAGGAAGCTATCTGTTTTATTTTGGAATATCTCATTACTGCTTTTTTAAGGAAAAGTCATTAAGAATGGAGAGATAACTCGAATATTAGTTAATATACTACTTGATTTCAAACAAAACGTGTCCATGCTCTTGTGTTGAATTAATGAGTTTTAAGACATGCGGGATTTTGCGGTTTTGCTGTTTCCTTTGCGGTGCATGTGTGGGATTTAATTTTCATCATGCGGTGACAGTGACAGGGGATAGAACCGAAATTCACATTTTCCGGCAACTCTAATTCTTGGCCGTAGCGTCAGAGTTTGACACACCCAAACTTTGACTTAACCCGCGCCCCACCGGGGGTCCGGCGCCACCTTCGCCCCACCGGGGGGCCATCGATGGCCCCCCTCTAACTCCGAAAATATGGGCGTTAGCGCAAATCTGCAAAGTGCAATAGAAAGCTCGCGTGAATTCAGTAAGAAATTACTTCGCATGTTTCAGTGCTCAGGTCAATGGTTTGACCTCCAGAGGTCAAATTAGGTCAAGATCGGCTATTTTCACTCAAATATGCAATGATTAAGCAAACTGGGCATAACTCTTATGTCATTAGAGCTATTGAGGCCTGGTAAAGTACATTTGATAGCAAATTGCCAGTACTTTTTCCGCTATGTGGAACGTAAAGACCTCCCGCCAGTGGTTTGACCACCAGAGGTCACCTCGTGACCTAATATGACCTGAGGTCACGAAAGGTCAAAAAGTGACCTTGCCGTATATCAAATGAAAGCCAGTGACAAGACAAACACGATGGTGTTTGTTTCACCGCTCTAGCTCAATTAGGTCAAAAGTTATTGTCAAAATACTGTTTTTGACCTCCCGGTGACCTTGGATGACCTTGGAAAGTCAAAGGCAAATATGACCACTGGATCCGTGAAAGGGTGTCCAAAACGTTGTTCTGAGCAGTCTGAGTATTTGCAATCATTTTTGTGGCTTTTATATCATGAAATAGCTTTTCCCATGCTTTTCCAATGGGAGAGGTCGCCTCGTGACCTGACCTCAGGGCACGAAATCGAAAATCCCGGATATACACCTTGTAGACCCTGGAGGGGTCATGAAGTGTAGGAAGTTTCAAATTGATCGACTTTGAAATGTAGCTCTTACAGAGCTCTAAAGGTGAAGTGAGGTGACCTTGGTTGACCTCGTCTGGTGACCTGACCTTGGGTGACCCGGGGTAAAAATTTCAGGGATGATGGGAAAATGATGCAGTGAGAGGTAGAGCCCTCAACCGCGGTGCTGCGCCCCGTCGTTTTTCTGCTATCTCGGAAAAACCTTAGGGGGGCCATCGATGCCCCCCCGTGGGGCGAGGGTTAATGTTTAAAATTGTCCACAAGCACCTTCAGATTTCGAAATGCATTTTATAGTCGGCTTAATGGGCGATTCGTCTGTGCACCAGTCAGATTGCATACATACATAGGGGAAGTCCGTGCAAGAGTACGCACTTAACTTTCTAAAGGCTTTCACTTTCCCCCTATATGTCTAATAGCTAAACCTCTTGTATGGTTGTTAAAGCGAATGTGGCACCTTCATAATGTGATTTTAACTGAGATAGCCAAGTTGTAAAGCAAGTCGGAAAGCCCGGTACTCAATATATCGTTTGTGTTGGAACTCGAGATTTCCGTAGAAAAAAGCTAAAACCTGCCTGCAATGTACCCCTCATGTACCCTCAGCAGCAGGCCACAGATGTCATGGCTGTTGCAGTGACGACATATGCTGACGTCACGGTGAGTATCAGCCGATCGAAGCCCTTGAAACGTAATGAATATGGTAGTGGTTGCAAGATCATGACATGATACACAGGCTGATATTTGTTTCTTTTCCTAGAGGAGTATTTTAAAAATCAAAATATTGAGCTTATTGTACATTTTCAGAGAAATCATGAGTGGTTTCATTATTTTCAGCTAAAAGTACGCCTAATTACACGAAATTCCAGGATTCGACCACAGTTCCACAATCCCTTTAACCCTTGCCCCGGTGGCGGGTACGAGCCACCCTCGCCCTGGTGGGGGGCTAAAAAAGACCCCCCCACGATCTCAAAAACTAAGCGAGCTAGAAAAAAGCGCAAAACGGCAATCGAAAGCTCTTCAAAAATGATATCGAAAATCCTTCGGTCATTTTTCTTGGCAGGTCAATATCAAGGTCACCAGAGGTCAAAATAGGTCAAAATCGCTAATATGAGGTGTACTAAGAAACCCTCATATATCTCAGAAACTATGATAGCTAGAAACATTTTTCTAACACGATTGGAAAGCTCTTGAGATGCTCTTTCATTGCAGTGCCATTTATTTTCGTGTCAGGTCAAAGCCTAAGGAGCTACAGGTCACTGAATATTGGGCATATTCTTGGGAATGTCCATAGCCACCCATGCATAAGGGCGTTTACTTTTTCACTAATAACTTCCAAACCAAACAAGATACAGCCATATTTGATGCACCATTGCAATCCTCTCGTCAATACAAATCGAATGATATATGATATTGCTATGCCAGGTCAAATTTAAGAATTTGACCTGACCCAGGTCAACGGTCTGACCCAACTTGACCTGGTATAGTCATGATGCATGTCATTTGACCTGCAGTGACTATACAAACACTTTGGTGACAAAATAAAAGTTCTATCTTAGTTTATTAAAAATTTATAGAGTAAAACACCAAAAAATGCTTATTTGACCTAAGGTGACCTTTTAAAGGTCACAAGTCAAAATGTTTGGCATCAACTTCAGAAATGGGATAAGAGCAGGTCGTAACCGATGTTTGAAGTTGATTTCATCCATACTTACTGAGAAAAGCTCATTTTGTGATTTTCCCCATGTATTTACAATGGAGAGGTCATGCTCTGCACATGACCTTAGGTCACCAATATCAAAATTCCCGGAACAAATGTTGTAGCTCCTGGTGAGCGAAATATGTGGTATGAGTTTGAACTTGATCGGTTAACCCTTCTTTTAGTTATGCGGTCCTAAGCATTTTTTGAGGTGAGGTCACTTCACCTGGCCTGGTGACCTGACCTGATATGACCTTGAGCTGAATTTTTTTAGGAAAGATGTAAAAATGATGAAGGAACAGCTAGACCAAGTTTGGCGGCGCTGGGCGCCGCCGTTTTTTGGTCGTTTCGGAAAAACCCGAGGGGGTCTAAAAGACCCCCCTCCACCCGGGCGAAGGTTAAGCCTAAAGAATTGTTTATGTAAGGTCCACGTTTCAACTCGATGTCTCTGAAAGGAACTAGCCACGAGTCTATCAAAATAAAAAGTCACGTGCGTACTCTTGCCGGAGTGGGTGGATACGAGTACGCAAAAGAGGAGCCTGGAGCACGCATTGATGCCCCGATGTGCTTTAGGTGCTTAGGCCATGTCGCGAAGTTTTTGGCACTAGACTCGGCGATTGTAGGATTGCATATCGTTCTAAATATACAAGAACTCTGTTGCAATGTTTTGTTTTCCAAATAAAAATTACGGACTCTGTCCTGAGTGAAAATAAATTGTCCTGTCTCTTAAGCACGCGTACTCTTGTACAATGGTCTTCTGCATACTCTTGTCGAACATGCTCCCTTGGGAAGAAAGTCTTCACAAACATGTTGGGAGGCGTTTTAGCGTGAGCTCCAGTCCTGCAGCACAGTCCTAGCTCAAATTTCTTCTGATGACAGACCGTAATACAATACTATTGATAATAAAAGCAATGAGTACAAGCTCACCTAGTTAAGAAATATGACATTAAGGGTGCCCAGAAACTTATTTTGCTCTGTACATCCGCAGAAAGAAGAGGAGCACGTTGAATTTTTTGAGCAGCTAAGGCACTGACCTTGCTTTTTTATACCAGGGTTTCCACGATCTCAGTGGCTGCTAAGTAACCAAAACAGCTGCTGCGTACTTTTATCTCCTGCGTACTCTTACCCGCCCTTACCCTACACACAGACATTATATATATATATATATATATATATATATTTTTATATTTATATTATATCTATATATATATATATATATGTGGGGTTATCACAGACATAATGTGATACAGGTGAACACACAGAAAGTTATTTAAGTTATATTTAATTTACAAACGTTTCACTGTTGTACAGCTTCATCAGTGTAATACCAAACTATAAAAATATCAATATCAAATTACAAAGTTCAGCACACAGCAGGACACAATATTTCAAACAATATTTCATGTACAGTTTGAAATATTGTGTCCTGCTGTGTGCTGAACTTTGTAATTTGATATTGATATTTTTATAGTTTGGTATTACACTGATGAAGCTGTACAACAGTGAAACGTTTGTAAATTAAATATAACTTAAATAACTTTCTGTGTGTTCACCTGTATCACATATATATATATATATATATATATATATATATATATATATATATGTATATAATCAATGCATTATGCAACTATGCAATAATATCGGAACTATCTGGGTATGTGACTAACTTTCTTCATCCTTTCCTGGAAGTAGGCCTGGAACAAAGTGAATACCAAGTAATTGCTAATCGTCACAATAAGAATCGATAAGATCTTGCACCAGGACTAAGCCGATACCGGGTGCACCCGATGGGGTTATCGGGTAAGCGCAGCACTCGGTACCGCTCGCTATTGGCCCCGGGGTTCTTGAGTTGATTAATCTAGATAGTAAGCAGTACCCAGCCCCCTACAATGCACACTGGTGGCCCCTGGAACCGCCTCAGCGCCCCAAGACTGCGCGTGCAGAGTGCCGCATGTTCGAGCCAGTCCAGAGGCAGAGCTTGGCGCCCTGTCCTAGCTCTAGTCTAGCTTCCTCACATTTCCCTTCCGACACTATATGACCTGAGCACTGTGAGCAGTCAGTGTGTCATTAAACAAAACAAAAATATTCGCTTTCAAGACACAAATCCACCAGCGTGGGGCAGTTATGTCAACGAGTAAAAAGGATCTGTTGGAATGCCTGGATAGCTAAAAGTAATTGTTTTGGGTCTATTACATTTAAATGGCGTGGCCTACTTGATTATGCTGCTTGCGCCGGATATCTGACTTTCAACTACTGGGGTCGATATTTTCATTTAAGATGGTTCAGGAAATATATTTTGGTATTTTGATAAACAATTTTATAATTTTGGTTTTGCATGGTTTGTATTTCAGGTTTTCAGCCGTGCCTTTATTTAAAAGAGACCATGTCCCAACCAGGTCAGTGCTCAGGGCTCCAAATTGGCATGGGTAAAGAAATACAGGCTGGCTTCGACTTTGAGGAGTTAACTTTATTTGACGTTTGTGGCGGCGATTTGTTCGCGTTTTTCTCTTACAGGCCTTCAGTTCACCGGAATTTACCAACAAGTGAACCAACGAGTGAACCAAGACTTCGGCGGCTGCACGAGAGTGACGATCAACCAGGAGACCACGCTCCCTGAGCCAGTCGATGAGTCATCGTGGACGTTGTTCTCATGTTTGGATATTTCTACGGCCTGGATGAGCTTGCCAGTAGCAGCATGGGTGTACAATGGGTGGACAGTGAGTAGTGCAGTGGCTCAAAAAAGATTATTCAGACCTTATGTGTCACAAATGATGTTGCTGAGAGAGATGTTCAGCTTATACAGGGTTTCGCTGACTCGGTTGTCGGTCCTGTGAACAGTATTTTCATTCTCCAAGAATACACTCAATTTATACAACCCTCAAATTTGAGCTACCGTAACCGCCTCTGCCAGCAACCAAATGGAACTGTGAGCGAGCCGTCACGTGACAAATCATTTAATAGATTCAAATATTTTAACTGCTCTGAGTATTTTTATAGGCAGTTTTGTTCTAAGAACGCAGTGTACAAAGTAAAACGGAGTTTGAGAATACATCCTTCCCAAAAACTAAACTATTCCACTTCTGGGCAAGATATTGTCCCAAAACATTCAGGGAATCTGCGCGATCCAGTTTCAAAAAACGCAACAAAGTTTCAGATGCCTATCGACCACCGGTTAGGAGATATCCTGGGAAAACATGAAAGGGCGGAAGAACCCCGCCCCTGGCAGGAACAGGGTTAATACCAGGGCAGTTGAATAACGGTTAATACCACTTCCGCGTCGACACCGGCACCGACAGGGCAAACGCAGCCGTGTTGCAGGGAAGCTGCAGCCCGCCACGCACTGGGGCACGCCGGCGCAGCATAACTCCCCAACTTCAGTGCCGAACAAGGCGGGCGGACGGAAGAAGCAACGAGTGACCGGCGTGGGACCGCCGCGGCGCGCAGTTTGGGACCAGGCCCATGCTGCCCTATGTCCACGACACCAGGGAGATTAGCGATAGCCACGACAATGTATGTACATTGCCTTATTTATGCTAGCTTCCCAAGTTGTTGTTTCACTTTCCACTTAACACCACCTTCTGGTACGAAATAAAATAAAGATTCGCAATGGATGGCGGGCAGATTTAATATTCATTTAAAACTTCAAGAGACGTGATAGCTCTAGGATTGCAAATTAAAAGGAGTGTGTGTGTGTGTGTGTGTGTGTGTGTGTGTGTGTGTGTGTGTGTGTGTGTGTGTGTGTGTGTGTGTGTGTGTGTGTGTGTGTGTGTGTGTGTGTGTGTGTGTGTGTGTGTGTGTGTGTGTGTGTGTGTGTGTGTGTGTGTGTGTGTGTGTGTGTGTGTGTGTGCGTGCGTGCGTGCGTGTGTGTGTGTGTGTGTGTGTGTGTGTGTGTGTGTGTGTGTGTGTGTGTGTGTGTGTGTGTGTGTGTGTGTGTGTGTGTGTGTGTGTGTGTGTGTGTGTGTGTGTGTGTGTGTGTGTGTGTGTGTGTGTGTGTGTGTGTGTGTGTGTGTGTGTGTGTGTGTGTGTGTGTGTGTGTGTGTGTGTGTGTGTGTGTGTGTGTGTGTGTGTGTGTGTGTGTGTGTGTGTGTGTGTGTGTGTGTGTGTGTGTGTGTGTGTGTGTGTGTGTGTGTGTGTGTGTGTGTGTGTGTGTGTGTGTGTGTGTGTGTGTGTGTGTGTGTGTGTGTGTGTGTGTGTGTGTGTGTGTGTGTGTGTGTGTGTGTGTGTGTGTGTGTGTGTGTGTGTGTGTGTGTGTGTGTGTGTGTGTGTGTGTGTGTGTGTGTGTGTGTGTGTGTGTGTGTGTGTGTGTGTGGGTTTAGGGAGCCTCAACGACTAGGCTATATCGCGCCCATCGTTATAGTGACTTCTCAGATGCTAACAATCAGTTCAGTGTTTTAAGCTCGCAAATACAACCATTTAGAGTTTACACACCACTATTTTGTCTAACTCTACTTGGGTTATAGATGACGTCAAACCCTACCTCGATCAAATATGCTAAACCCCTTTGAAACTGACTGCTGCCCTGTCACCAAGACAAATCAAAAGGAGCGTCCCATTTTTATCGTGGGGTTTGAACTGAGAAACAGCCTTGTAGAATGTGTTGAGAAACCACGTTTGCATACTTCACTTCATCCAAATCTCTGTATTAAAGGGAATGTGGCATTGTATTTTTTACGAACACTTCCACACATACGGTGGCTTTTCAAGCGCCGTCGTAATGAACGTGAAGTGATGAAGACTATGAAAGGAGACGGTAAGGATTAGGATGGATGAGGTTAAAGGAAGGTGGGATACTACCTGGAGGGGTCGCTGCTGCCCAAGGCGCATGCGCTCGCTGCCTCCAGGCAGTTTAAGGATAACGAGGAGGATAAGGATAGGATTGCTGTTCCACACACGCACACATACATAAATTGATAACACAAAAATAAACTGAAGAAGATGAAGATGAAATCGGCGGTGTTCGGCATCGTATTCTTTTTGGTTTCGTAGACGTCACTGTCTGTTTCCAGTTCAGCATTTTATTTTCTTGAACTTCATATTCGTACTTGGCAAATTGATCCCACCGCACTTCGCTATGTCATCGATTTCCATGTTTCCTGTTCTAAATTTCTGTCACTCACTCTTGGATTTTTAATGACTTGTATTAGTCCTGATATTTATTGAGTTGTGATTAGGCAATTCTTGCACTTGTCGTTTGAAGTATATGCAGTAAACATGCAGACATTGCAACTTCTTCTCATGTTCGTTATATATGTATTTGGTTTATTTGACAACCATCCAAATTAGGAGTAACTCGGACAAAGGATTGTCACGCGACTTGGAGGAAAAATCAAGTAGCTTCAGAAGAACTTGCCTGTTGTGAAAAATTCAAGATTTTTCACAACAGGACCGTGGCGTCAGCCATATCGTCACGCCAACAGCTGACTGCTGTGGCCAGAATGCTTGGGTACATTTGAGTACAATTCAGTTAGGTTATTAGCTTTCCTATACGAAAATTTGAGTTTCAAGACAAATGACATATTGAGTACCGGGTTTCCTGGCATGCTTTACAACTTGGCCATATCAGTTAATATCACGTTATAAAGGTGCCACATTCCCTTTAAATTTCCGCATGCCTTACTAAGTTCAAATTAAAGTTTTTTACGACCTTAACCTTCGTCCGGGTGGGGGTCTTTTTAGACCCCCTCTGGTTTTTCCGAAGTTACCAAAAAAACGGTGGCGCGCAGCGCCGGCAAACTTAGTCTAGCTGTTCCTTCATCTTTTTAAATCTTTCCTGAAAATTTTATCTCAAGGTCATATCAGGTCAGGTCACCAGGCCAGGTGAAGTGACCTTACCTAAAAAATGCTTAGGGCCGCATAACTAAAAGAAGGGTTAATTGATCAAGTTGAAACTCATACCACATATTGGGCCTACCAGGAGCTACAACATTTGTTCCGGGATTTTGATATTGGTGACCTAAGGTCATGTGCAGAGCATGATCTCACCATTGTAAATACATGGGCAAAATCACGAAATGAGCTTTTCTCAGTAAGTATGGATGGAATCAACTTACTTCAAACATCGGTTACGACTTGCTCTTAGCCCATTTCTGAAGTTGAGGCCAAATTTTTTGACTTGTGACCTTTAAAAGGTCACCTTAGGTCAAATAAGCAATTTTTGGTGTTTTGCTCTATAAATTTTAAATAAACTAAGATAGAACTTTTATTTTGTCACCAAAGTGTTTGTATAGTCACTGCAAGTCAAATTATATACATCATGACTATACCAGGTCAAGTTGGGTCAGACCGTTGACCTGGGTCAGGTCAAATTCTTACATTTGACCTGGCATAGCAATAATATATATCTTTCGATTCGTATTGACGAGAGGATTGCAATAGTGCATCAAATATGGCTGTATCTTGTTTGGTTTGGAAGTTATTAGCGAAAAAGGAAACGCCCTTATGCATGGGTGGCTCTGGACATTCCCAAGAATATGCCCAATATTCAGTGACCTGTAGCTCCCAAGGCTTTGACCTGACACGAACATGAATGTCACTGCAATGAAAGAGCAACTCAAGAGCTTTCGAATGGTGTTAGGAAAATGTTTCTAGCTATCATAGTTGTTGAGACATATGAGGTTTTCTTAGTACACCTCATATTAGCGATTTTGACCTATTTTGACCTCTGGTGACCTTGATATTGACCTGACAAGAAAAATGACCCAAGTATTTTCGATATCATTTTTGAATAGCTTTCGATTGCCGTCTTGCACTTTTTTCTAGCTCTCTTAGTTTTTGAGATCGTGGGGGTCTTTTTTTAGCCCCCCACCAGGGCGAAGGTGGCTCGTACCCGCCACCGGGGCAAGGGTTAATTCAAACCATGATGTAATCCCTCTCCATCTGATTGCAGCAGTTTAACTCTTCTAAATCCTAGCTGCGTGACTGTCACACATGTCACGTGATAAATGCTAACAATTGCTTTGCTGTCGCAACTTTACATGTCGCGAGCGGCACCCTACTAGCTAGCCCCGTAATTACACGCAAAGCTTGGGTCAACCCCATGTGGGTCATATTATGTTTGAAAAACACTTCGAATGGGAAGAAACCTACCTATATTTTTGTTCTGAGCGATTGAAGGTGGAAACAAAATTTTGTTTCTGGATTTTCAGGCTTGTGTTTCCTATTTATAGTCTTTTGCTGAAAATTCCGACCACGTGGGCCACTAAGAGGAATGTTGATACAATAAAAATGCCTACTAATGACCTTCATAGGCACCAATAATTTCAACTGCAACCTCATTTCACACCTTACGGTGGATCAATTTGGCCCCGTACATATTTTTTATTACTTACATAAACATAACTATTATGGTCACATCAATGTTTAGCGGAATGCCGCCCGGAATATGTAAACCAAGTTCAATTTTACACATATCAAAGAATCTTGGTCATGTTGGGCAATCGACATATGAGGTGGGCATTCCGAGGAGGCTTATGCGGATTCTTAAGTACAGCTGCACCGCGCATTTTTACATACGTTTTTCTCTTTTTTTGCCGTTCTCATATTTTTCGTAACTGAAAACCACCGCGCATTTTTACATACGTTTTTTCTCACCTTTTTGCCATTCTCATATTTTTCGTCCCTGAAAACAAGTTCGCACCACCGAAATGCATTAGGTAAGCTAGACTGCGCAAGACAAAAAGTGAAAAGAACAAACAAACTCCCATAAAGAAACGAAGTTAATTGAAATAGCGTCCTTAAAAGACGTAAAATTGAAAAGATCCGTTAAGTTTAAATATTTGGACTTTATTCGTTTTTAGTTTTTTGATCATTGTGCACGGGTGTGGCGCAACTGTTGTCATCATTACTGGGTGGTGAGCGCTGGTGTAGGGTGGTATAAATTAACAGGCGTATTGACGAGGGCGGGTACCCGCCCCCTCGGGTTTTTCGGAGATAACACAAACGGCGGCGCGTAGCGCCACCGTGCTTGTTATACCTTTTCTCTCATCATTTTTACAACTCCTGTGAAAATTTTAAGCTCAGGTTATTTCAGGTCAGGTCACCAGTACAGGTCAAGTGACCTGACCTCAAAAAGTTTAAGATAGCACTAATCGGAACAGGGTGAACGTATCCGATTGTTATTCATATCACAAAATGGGCCAACCAAATTCTCTAAAATATGTTCCGGTATTTTTCATATCGATGACCTAAGGTCAGGTAGAAGCCATGACCTCTCCGTTGGAAATACATGGGAAAAGTGGTTTTAACTGAATAATTTAGTAACCGATGGAGATAGGGCGTTTATTTTACCTGCATTAGATTTTGCCTTGTCCTTGCAGTTCTAATCATGGGCACTGAAGGCGGGGGACGGGGAACGCGTCCCCTCCTGTTGGCCAACCAGGGGGACGTCCCCCTCCAAAATTTTTGGTCCATCGTCAATAATACTGTCAGGTACCGAATATGCTAAAAAAAATCGCCTCCCGGTCGGCACCAGCCCGGGTCCGTCCCCCCTGTAAAAATTTTGTGGCGGCGCCCCCTGGTTCTAATGGTATGCATTTTATCTCATTTGACCTTGACCTGACCTCAGGTCAGGTCAAATCCTTGATTTGACCTCGCAAAGTCATATTATATATCATTCGATTTGGCTCGCTGCGAGGATTCATATAGTTTAAGTTGTTTTGCTCTATCTTTACTTGTTCAGATGCAATGACCAAAAGCCTTCATTTACATGTTATCCCTATGACGGCATGTTTTGACCTCTAGTGACCTTAAATGTGACCTGACAAAAATGGCATGTACAAATATTTTCGATGGAGAAGTGGATGGGCTTTCCAACGCCGTTAACTGTTTTTCGCCACCTAGCGTGGTTCTCGAGATCTTAGGGGGCGGGTACCTGCCCCCGCCCCCGTCATAGCGAAGGTGGCTCAGGCCCCCGTCAATGCGCGTGTTAGGCATTGAGGCAATTTCGATATCGATTTTGTACATCAGGAAGACCTAAAGTGGCATCATGGCGATGAAATATACGGGAGCTATCTAAAAGTAAGGGTAGCATGGGCAGGTCTGTATTGCTCTCAGATGGCAGTTATCGTATGTTGATGATGTTGGTGATGTGATAACATCGCAGGTGCCAGGACTTCCGCATCCAATAAGTGACATGGGAAATCCAGGGGGTAGAGGGGGCACTTGCCCTCCCCTGATCGACCCTTAGTGCCTCCTAAAAGGTCAATAGCGCCCCCTTAAAGGACATTTCTCACCCCTCCCCCGGGATGCGATTATCGGCATTTCGGTTATAAGGCTGGCGCCCTTAATAAGTTGCATCGTCCAAAACTGGCACCATTGTTCCGAATGCCCCTGACTGGGTTGCCCCCCGGATTGGAAATAACGGATCAGCCCATGCTCGGGAGAGCGCAGTTCGGTGGGGCACCAGGCTAGTTCGGGGAAGGTGGGACGAAAGTGAAGCACCTGCCTCTGTTGCACTCACCCTGAATTCAAATGGACGACCTTATCCCGCTGACACGCTGCTTTTGCTCTCCATAAAGCTCAAATCCTAATAAAAGCCTTAGTGTGGCATTAATATTGGTGAAACAGGTCCAGAAAGAGACGTGATGAGAAAGTAAATAATAAACAAAACAAACAGATGCAAAAACCAAGAAACAAGAAAGTGAAAAAACTATGTTAAAAACGAAAACATGTCCTTGAGAGATTACAAAACCAAAGCGCAAGAACGAGCAGTACATATAGCTTGCTTGACCTTCAGCGGTCTTCCTTACTGAGCCTGAACTAGGAACGGCAATTTGGCACGGACCGAGTTCCAACTTGGGTTTCAGGTTTCCATGCTCTTAGCTTGATGTCACTTGACCTCGAAAGCATGTAACATTGGTCAGTGAGGGGGGCTAGGGGCTCGAGCCCCCTCAATGTGGAGTGCCTAGTAGCCGAAAGCTGTTTCGAGGCAATGACGGAGGAGGCCCAAGCCCCTACCTCCCCCCACCAATGCAATCCTGGATCCCCCACTGGTCATGACCTAGGGTGGTTCAATTTCTGAAAATCGTGGCAGTTACTGATTCTAAGCCATGGAGCTGCTGTACATAGCTTTGACAATCCGCTAGCCAAAGGCAACGCAATTCCAGAAACCATGTAGAGTTCAAAATGTCACTGACCTTTACCAGTGTAATCTAACACCTGGTTGCGTATGCTGCTAGCATCAGTTTCCGAGCACATACGTGAACCTCGGCTGGCTCGTTGACCTTTGAATTTCCAAGTTCAGTCAAAGTCGGTGACCTGAAACAAAGTGATTTCGCATGCAACAGTATATCTATAAAAATTCAAGCGCATTGAAGGCCGTTTTGCAGATACTGCAGATGAAATGGCTCCAGAACCTCCTTTTGAGCACTGGTAGGTTTACCTCATGTAAAATGACCATGATGTGGATTTCATAAGTTCAGCAAGTGAAAACTATGTCCCGTGCCCCATGGGCAATGTCCCGGGCGATGACCATTAGCCTGCAGATTTCCCATTTGCAATGCATCTGGTTGCATATGAGTAATTGACTGTGTTCGTACATGAGGAAGTGAAGAATATGTTGAGGCGAGGAGCCTATGTGTTGTATAATGTGTTGTAGTCGAGTGTTGAATTTTTTGTCAGCCCTTTACTGAGAAAGTGCGCTT
This sequence comes from Lepas anatifera, assembly GCA_034440635.1. Classification (NCBI taxonomy): domain Eukaryota; kingdom Metazoa; phylum Arthropoda; class Thecostraca; family Lepadidae; genus Lepas; species Lepas anatifera. The sequence goes on from JAOTON010000507.1 coordinate 156,147, forward strand.
TTTGTGTTCCTTGTGGTGATGAATGAATATAATTATCATCGCGAAATCCGGGTAGCCGAAAGTTGTCAGCATTTATTGGGCTACTTACTTTACTTTATGGCTTATTATTAGGCGTTCTGTGCATAGCACCTTTGCCCGCCTCTAAAGGAGTGTGTGGGAGAATTTTAGAATTTTGTGTGAGGGCAAGCTACGTTAGTCTGTTAAAGCAATGGGAGTTATTTCAAGTAATGGGTTGCAAGATGTTTTAGCTTGCAAATGGACGGTCGTGGCAATGGCATAGCCATGCCAAGGGAGGTCTTTTAATAAGTTTAGACCCGCAGAGTGCGAAGGTTATTTCTGTGGTTGAAGACCTTAAATTTAGAATTTGGATTAGAATTTAGAATTTTGTGTCAGCTACTGATGTCCGCTTGTATACGTTACTCGAAAACCTCCGTTAACTCAATAATTTCGTATTTTAGAAAGTGCGCTAAACACCTGGCCAGGGTGCCGCGAATTTACCCTGCAACCCGGAGGTGAAGTTGCAGCTCCCCTCTCCGGCTGGGCAGCCGCCGCAGAGAAAAGAAGTGTGAGAGGATAGTTAGATTGTTAGTAAGAGTATAGGTGTGGTTAGTATAGACCCGCAGTGAAAGGTATCACTGCGGTGAAGAAATCTAACCTATCTAACCTAACCTGATTTCAAAGTTAGCCTAACATAACCTATCCTTAGCCTACAATGAACCATTTAAAAGGTTACAAAACTATTGCTTAAATTTCGCAGTGGATCATCTTTGATTGGAAAATAGGCAAGTCCTACTTTGGGGGTGCACCATGCACCCTCCATCATATATACTGGGAGGGGTGATTTATAGAAACTTCTCTAGCCCAGAGTCCTTTAGAAATGTAAAGACTTTTTCGAGTAGCTCAGGATTATTTATTGGGCTAGAAAGACCATTTCCTAGCTTGTGGAGATATTATACAGGTCAATTCACGTGCAGAACACTGCAGAGATATCCTAACTGTTATAGTAGATCTCTATGTCAAGACACGCTTCTGTGATATACCATTACTAGTAGTCATGCCGCAACAGAGCGTTATGACTGTTTTAAGCAATTTGGGTATGTTTGGGTCATACATATGATCTCCAAAGGTCACTAGCTAACCAAAAGTAAAAAAAAACACATACCCTTGGAGAGTTCGGGTCGCTTGCAGCATGCTCCAACTTTCCACCGAATTCCACCTTTAATTTTCAAATGGCTTGGGGTCGATTTGACCACCGTGGGGCAAGTGCAAAATAACTCAAACTGAGCGAGGGTTAAACATCATGTTCAAGAACAGCGAGATAAAGGGGAAAACTAGGAGCCCGGGAGGACAGTTTGTAACTTCCAGGTAATGGCCAGGTAGCTAAGACTCCATGGTGAAATGTGCCACCGATTATCAATTTAAGTAGAAGCATGTCCTGGCACAATTCCATCACCGCCAAAAGAAACCAAAAGAACCGTTACATTGTCATGAACAATTATCCTTATCATTCTCTGCTGACCAAGTGATGCAAAAGCGTGTTGCTAACGAGCCACTTGAAGTAAATTATTCGGAAAGACGAAAAACCCATGCTAAGCTCCAGCAAACATATCGAGAATGATATCGTTCTATCAGGGCGGTATTTCAAACCTCTGTGTAACGTATAGACAGGCTTATCTATGTATATCGGGGGCCCAGTGGTGTAGTCGTTAGCAAGCTTGCTTTCCACGCGACCAACCCGGATTGAAGGCCCAGCGGATTCCCTGAGCAAGGATCAATCTGGCTCCGGACAAAGCTTCTAATAGGGGGAGATTTGTCACTGCCATATGACCCTGGTAACTGGTGCGTCGATAAGCCCAAAAATTATTATATCTATGTATACAGACCGGCATAAATGGATCCAGTGGGCAAGAGGTCCCAAGATCGGCTCTCAGCGCACCCACGATAGAATGGCGCCCACCTGATAGGCTTCCTCGTCCAAAAGAGGTACCCCCGGGTCCGGATGGCGCCCCCTACCATCAGTTCTCCCTCGATCGGCAATCCTGGATCCGCCTATGCAGACCGGACTGGCAGGCTGCAAGTGCACAGTGGCTACAGCGGTGAAATACCTATTAATATGCATGTGAATGCTGTTTAGGCAAGCACAATTTAGATCTGCTCTCGCTTTGCTAAGTCGTAGACCTGTCTTGAAAACTGAGATGACATGCTGTGATATTTTGCAGCATTTCTGAGCACACAAACGCATTATTCTGCAAATTGTATCTATAATAAGCTGACAATTAAACTTGACCTTGTAAAAAGATAAGAGCTACTTGCATAAATAGACCATTAAAATCGGCTAACCAGGTAATCCAGAGTAGTATAAATAATGCATGTATTCCTCAAGCAGGCCAATTAAAAGGCAGCCAATTCAGCTGAGACATATTGTACGCGGATCCCAGGCTTGTGAGGAAGGAGGACTTCAGTCAGGGATGCATCATTGAGGTCAGGGCGCCATTTTTAAGCTGCACTCTGTCAAGTATTTTTATATGTTTATATATGACAAGTGTTTTATATGTTGCATGTACCGTGTTGACTTGGGCTGTAACTGGGGGCCCAGAGCCTGTAACTCATGTAACTCAATAAATGAAAATGGAAGAGCCGTCGCATCACACTGTGAAGGCACCGGGTGCAATGCTGGGGAGCCGAGCGCTCAATTGTGGGCGGGGAACCTGCCCCATGTATATGTACCCCTCTGGATCAGCCTATGACCATCTCAACCCCTGCCCGCCCAATCTGGAGACTCATTTAGTTGCATTCGGATCATCCTAGACCGGTAAAGACAATGCGCCGCAATCGCCTCAGTTGCGCCACCTCAGCACTAGCGGCGCGGCGCACAAGCGGCGGTGGCGGCGCGGAAACTCGCACACTTCATAAATCACAGACGGCGGCGGCAAGCCTCCGCGTCGCTTCTGTCGAAGCGGCGCGCGGCGGCGCGGCCCTGCAGCCATTAGTTGGGTCGACTCTGGCATCTGCCTGACGCGACGCCGCTCAGTGCCTCCACTACGCAGGCCACGCTCTCAAGTGGAGCCAACTGCATACAGCGCGCGACACTCGGCCGTGGCATGCGGCCGCCACCGGGCCGGTATCATTACCTCATAACTGGGGCCCGGCCGAATTATGATACATGATTAGGCACATATTGGTAATGGAGCGGGCGGGCCGCAGCGGTCCAGAGAAGACAGACGCCGCCACAGAGAGACGGCGGCGGCGGCGGCCCCTCCCAATAGTGACAGACCGAGAAATGGGAGGAGGAGGAGGACAACGCTAGAAACCCGGCTGAGAAATGCCTTCTTCAGCGTCGTGATGCACAGCCAGGTTTCTGAGGGCTACCGCTAAGAGAGCGCCCTCTCTGGACTGAACGGAAGAGGAAATGTGTGGTCTGTGCCAATCATGGGCGGATCCAGGGGAAAAGCTCTGGTCGAGCACTCGGTGTCCCTAAAGCCCCTGAAACCACCATGGAGTTCTCTGAAATCTCGCTTGAACTATCGGCGACTCCACGATGCGATTTGGCGACCCCTGACAGGTGATGCCTTGTAAGATATCGCCCTCTGGCCGCAATTATGCCTCCTTCGCCAAATTCCTCAGCTTCCACTCGAAGTGTTGAATCCATCTATGGTGCAAACATACTACAGGCATTTCAGATAAAGCTTAAAAAGTGTAAGAAAGGTCTACTGATTCCAGAAGCATACTTTCCGAGAAAAGAGGAGGCAGAGAATTCAAGACGAAGAAATATCACACCCCCGGAAAGAAATATATACTGGTGCTTGAGCTTCCCTGTATAGTTCCTTTCTTGCGAAGAAACAACACTTGTCTAGCTTCATAAAAAACATTTAGAAAAGCAGCTCAGGATCTGCCCACTGGCAGTACCAGGCTGTTGTTTTTATTCATGATATACATATATGTTGACCCCGCTCATGGTCCTTGGCCTAGTTCCTACGCCGCTATATCCAACCAAACCAATCAAACCTAATCTTTCGATTCCCAGTAAATACGTCAGTTCGGAACTTAAGCAAAACCGGATACACATATCTTTCTAACACATCGAATTCAAGGAATCCCGGGCTTCTCGACTCAGTCAACGTTCGATCTACATCAACTCTCCTCAGCGACATCAGGCGTTGGTGACCAGCTGGTCTGAAAGGCACGACCGAGGCGCGATAGAGACGCGATACCGCCACCGCCATAATATTCATCGCTCAACTACGGCCAGCTGAATGTGCAGTAATTAGCTGTGTCACCCTAAAGCCGAAACCGGCACTGTCCACTAGACCCAGCGGGCAGCCGGTAAACAGACGGTTGGTCTCAACGGCGAAATCCGGTGCCGGTTTCACACAGGAGACGCGGTCAACATGTAAAGTGTGCTCAGCCAATTCGCACAGTTTTAGAGTAAGACTGCAAGACGATTAGGCCTGGCTTTCACTCTTTAATTGTGCTGATTTTTTGTGATGTTGTTGTGAGCGCTACAAAGAGCAACGGGAAGCGTAGGACTAAAATCAAGGCAGGATTGATCCTCTTTAGTGGTCAAAGGACGGTTATACGTTTTCCCAACTACAAAAATTGGAAACAAGCATAAAAAGACAAAAAATCAGAAAAACGTTTTGAAGAGTGAAGCACTTCCAGAATGGACATACCCAACGAGCAGCCATGTATCTCACCTTGTGCGTGGTGTAGAGGTAAACATTTCTGTTCTGAAGCCAGAGCACTGAACGTTTGAGGGGGAAGTAGCGCTCACGCAGTGATTAAGCGGACAAATATATTTTCACGCTCGATCGCACTTCTAAAGCATAAGAAATGGAGCCAGAAATACGAACAAGGCGAAATGGACTTTGTTTTGAATTATATTCTATGTCCAGAGGCCATAGGCGTCGCTCCCTGTAAAAAGTGAAGGGGCCAGCCAAACTTCAACCTGATGCTGACCAGAAAATTTCAAATTAGGACCAAAAGCTTCGAATGTTGGCTCCTCGGTGTCTTGCGCATCGTCTGGTTATAAGAATGTCGGTATTCTTCTGTTTTCACTGAGATCAGAAAATTTTTGGCCACAAAGAGGCCAGGCACCCCTGGCCCCTTTTCCGACGCTTATATCGAGACCGGGGCGGACGCAGACCCGAGTTTTGGGGGGGGCAAACCCATGTCTGCCTCTCCTCCTGGGGACGTGCGATTTGGGTGCTCTGACAGACCTGATATAAGCTACTTCTCCAAGTACATGATCGCTCTCCTGGGAGGGGGGAAGCAAAGCTTTCATTGCTCGACAGACCTAGTGAAAAGACCTTTAAAAAAATGACTCCGGCTTTTGGAGGGAGCAAGATAGTTTGGCCCCCTTCCAGCGCCTTTGGGGAGGGCATGGCCAGAATGCCCCCCTGCGTCAGCCAATGTCTGAGACCCTCCAAGCTTAGTGCCGAGGTCTTGCCAAGCGTGACGACTTTTACCTGCATTGTTCACTGTACAACCATTTTCTACTTTTGCCTCTCAAATGCGTATTTGTAGTCCAAAGGCTGCTCGAAAAGTAAAAGACGAACCCGCTCTTACTGACACACTTTTACATATCCTGCTTTTTCAAGTCATCTTTGTTGGCGGCCGAACAATGTCCGTGTTCACTTGCATTCGCCAGCAATCTGAACTGAATTCATTTGTTTCACGAAACGTTGAATGGGAAGCAACTCTACTGATATGAAATGAGCTCCCCCAGGTGTTGGGCCGTGTGCCTTCAAACCGCGACCGCGACGAGTGCTGACTCGGCTGTGGGTTCGACTTCGTCCGGTCCAGCCAGTCATATTCTGTACGACGTCGGCTGCTGAGATGCTAATGTACCGCCTAGCTGAAAGCGGATTGGGTGGTCTGACGGGCTTTCACACCTAGCATTAATGCAGATTCACGCGCCAGGTTTGCGCCGCGCTTTGGCAGCGCACGGCTATCGGTGACGTTATGTGCTGACGTTGGCCGAGACGCGAGCCGGGGGTGGCGATGCGCGCCACTCAGATGGGAAGGGATAGCGGCTGGGGGCGAGGTGTTGCCCAACTCCATGAGCCGGTATCGTGGCTGCTGATCGCACACAGCTCAGAGCTGCTCGCCTGCAATAACGGACGGGTGAAACATGAGCCGCTCGCTACGAGAAGGGTTTTTGGCGTCTGCGTTATAGGTTTGAAACTAGAAATTGTGTTTTAAACTTGTCGTTTCACCTGTTTCTTGAGTTTCTTTTATTACTTTCGACCAACTATGTTTCGATACAAACATTGTATTTTGAAGTTCATCGCACCTTGGTCACACGTACACAGCTAACTATCACGTGTGAAACAATTCCGTTTTGAATTAGAATTACATCCTTAGTGTCCCTTTTTCTCATATATTTCAGATATTTGTGCATACTTGTTTGCAGTTAGTCAGATTTTCGACTTTAAAACTTTTCACCGGTGCTGGTCTCAATAAGTTTTGTTTTTACGAGTGTCCATTTTCCGAAAGCTAAGTCAGAGTTCGGCATTTTAACTGTAAACTTACAAGGATGCCACAGTCTTGCGCTCCCAGCTGTAATTTCTGAACGATTGGTAAGAGTGGAGTCATGAAATATCCTTCCGGCGGGTAAAATACTTGCCATCTGGTTACACCTAACTGCAAGCGCTCCTTCTGATTGTCTTAGTTGACATTATTGGGTTTTCAGTGTTTCGGGCAGTTTTATTCAACGCATCCATAGCGAATGCAGCTCTCTCCCTTGTTTTACCAGTCATTGCGTGTAACTGCAGGTGTTATAAAATCCGACCAGCCATTAATCCGCACCTACTCGATATAATTTGTCAGTCCGAAGCAATAATGGTTTCATTCCTGACTTGCGTGACTATAGCGTTAGTTTCTACCAGAGCAATGACTCTTTAAAGAGGATGTCAGCCCACGGGCCAGGAGCTACCCGAGGCTCCCTTCTCCAACCTAAATGTGACGAATAGTGTAGCGCCGTACCTTATGTCGGGGTTTGTAAGTGGCTGCGTTGTGGAAAGGTGCGAGTCATGGCCCTTTGAGACAGCCGGGATGAATATTCGAAAACCTGCCGTTCCTGAATCTATAGCCAAATGACAGCAGCTTGTGACCGCTGCGGTAGCCCGAATACACGCATCATGAGATAGGAAGTTCTTCCGGGGGCAATTTCAGGTGGCTGAAGACCTTCAGCAATCGCCCGCACCACACATAATTCAATAGGGGTCAAAGAATGTAAAGAAGTATCAGAGGTTGATGCCACTTACAGTGATGAACATGCATCAAGGCAAAATGGGTATCTGTCCACCTAAGCTGGTCGATTCTCAAACTCGATTCGCGAGTTTGTTTAAAGGAATGTGGCAACTTCATAACGTGATTTTAACTGAGATAGCCAAGTTGTAAAGCAAGTCGTGAAAATTCGGTACTCCATATATCATTTGTCTTGGAACTCGATATTTCCGTGAAAAAAGCTAAAGCCTACCTGCATAAGCGTCGCCACTGGCAAAAAAGTGGAAGCCAAACTTCAAACGGACGCTGACAAAAAACTTCACGTTAGGACCAAATACTGTTCGAATTTGGGCTCCTCGTTGCCCTCTGCAGCGGCTGGTTATAAGAATGTCCGGTTTTCTCCCATTTTGACTGAGATCAGTAAATTTTTGGCCGAAAAGTGGGGGGCCGGGCCCTGGCCCCCCTGCCCCCCCGTGGCGACGCCCCTGCCTACCTGACACTAGCCCCCTCATCAGCCACTCGCCGGGCGGCCATTGTCGTGAGCTACTGGTGTGACGACATATGCTGACGTCCCGATGAGCATCAGCCAATCGAAGCCCTTGAAGCGTTTCAAGTATGGTAGTGGTTGCCAGATCATGACATCATCCACAGGCAGATATTTATTTATTTTCCTAGAGGAGTATTTTTTTAAACAAAATATTGAGTTTGTTGAACATTTTTCAGAGAAATCATGAGTGGTTTCATTATTTTTGGCTAAAGGTACACCTAATTTTACTAAATTCCAGGATTCGACCAAGGTGCCGCATTCCCTTTAACACGCGCATTGACCAGGGGGCGGGTGCCAGCCCCCTCGAGGATTTTTCGGAGATAGCATAAGAAACATGGCGACGCGTAGCCTCGCCGTGCTTAGAACATACATTTTCCCTCATCCTTTTTACAACTTCTGTGAAAAGGTTTTAGGATTAGGTCATCTCCAGGTCAGGTCACCAGTACAGGTCAAGTGACCTGACCTAAAAACGTTTAAGATAGCATAAGTCGGAGCAAAGGGTGAACTTATCCAATTAAAACTCATATCACATAATGGGCCCACCGAGTTCTCTAAAATATGTTCCAGTATTTTTGATATCGGTGACCTAAGGTCAGGTACGAGGCATGACATCTCCATTGGAAATACATGGGAAAATGGTTTCTACTGTATAACTCAGTAACGGATGGCGGCGATAGGGCGTTTATTTTAGCTGCATTTGACTCGCCTTGGCTTTTGCAGTTCCTAATGATATGCATTTTATATAATTTGGCCCTGACCTGACCTCAGGTCAGAGTCAAATCCTTGATTTGACCTACCAAAGGTTAAAATTATATATCGATTCGATTTGGCTTGCCTGCGGGGATTCATACAGTTGGAGTCGTTTTTCCTCTACCTTTATTTGATTTCCAGATGTAATGGCCGAAAAACTTAATTTACATTTTATCCCTATTGCGGCATGTTTTTAACTCTCATGACCTTAAATGTGACCTGACAAAATGGTTCAAATATTTTCGATGGAGAAGTGGATGGGCGACCCAACGCCGTTTACCGTTTTCGCTACCCTAACGTGGTTCTCGAGATCTTAGGGGAGCGGGTACCCGCCCTCCCTCGTCAAGCGAAGGTGGCTCAGACCCCCGTCAATGCGCATGTTAAATCTGCCACTGGTACACTGATAACGACACGCACTACCCACTTAGCAGCACCGTCAAAAGTTCCCACTAGAGGAGAGATGGGTCAACTCCGCTTAAGCAGTCACTATCCCTGAATTAGGTGTCAATTCAACCCCAGACTCCGGTTTAAGTTTTTAGGGCTGGGAGAAGAGGTGACTCCAAGCAACAGGAATCGCGACTAGCATCAAAATGACCTGTTTGGCATCTCTAACACACATTAAGCTGTGTGGTATCTAAAGGTATTACACAGTTTTTATTCCAATGCTATGAAAACAGTAGAAATGCATTATTATTTACACGTATATGGCTTTGACATTTCCCCTCCACAGTCAACAAAGCTTTGGGGCTCTGTTCGCTTGCATAATAGCACTTTATTCAGAGGCTCCTAGATGAAATCCTCTGGAAAGGGTACGTGGAGCACAAATAACTTCGAAAGGTGAGGATCGTGTTTCTTGGCGCTTGCCATTAGCCGGAGTAGGAACGCGCGAAGCACAAATGGTGCAACGCACAGATGAAGGTGTTCTCGTGGGGGCGCGATGATCAAACGATGGTTTGGGTAGGCAGCGGCCATCGGGTGGCGCTCTCCCCGACACCTGCTGTTGCGGCAACTAACGGATTCGAGCTGAGGCGATTTTTCTAACCTTTCTAGATTAACCTTCGCCCGGGTGGGAAGTCTTTTTAGACCCCCTCAAATTTTCAAAAGTGACAAAAAAACGGCAGCTGCAGCTACTTAAACCTGGGCTAGCTGTTCCTTCATCATTTTACATCTTTCCTGAAAATTTTGGCTCAAGGTCATATCAGGTCAGGTCACCAGGTCAGGTGAAGTGACCTTACCTCAAAAAATACTTAGGACGGCATAACTAAAAGAAGGGTTAATCGATCAAGTTGAAACTCATACCCCATCTTGGGCCCACAGAGCTACAACATTTGTTCCGGGATTTTTGATATTGGTGACCTAAGGTCATGTGCTGAGCATGACCTCCCCATTGACAATGCATGTGGGAAAATCACGAAGCGAGCTTTTCTCAGTAAGTATGGATGGAATCAACTGAGCATCGGTTGCGACTTGCTCTTAGCCCATTTCTGAAGCTGATACCAAATTTTTGACTTGTGACCTTTAAAGGTCACACTCCAGGTCAAATAAGCATTTTTGGTGTTTTCTCTATAAATTTTGAATAAACTAAGACAGAGCTTTTATTTTGTCACCAAAGTGTTTGTATAGTCACTGGAAGTCAAATTATATACATCATGACTATACCAGGTCAGGATTCTGGGTCAGACCGTTGACCTAGGTCAGATCAAGTGTAAATTTGACCTTGCATAACAATATCATATATCATTCGATTCGTATTGACGAGAGGATTGCAATGGTGCATAAACTATGGCTGTATCTTGTTTGGTTTTGGAAGTTATTAGCGGAAAAGGAAACGCCCTTATGCATGGAGTGGCTCTGGACATTCCCAGAATATGCCCAATATTCAGTGACCTGTAGCTCCCATGGCTTTGACCTGTGAACATGAGGTATCACTGCAATGAAAGAGCAACTCAAAGAGCTTTCCGAATGGTGTTAGAAAAATGTTTCTAGCTGTCATAGTTTCTGAGATATAGGAGGTTTTCTTAGTACACCTCATATTGGCGATTGATACTATTTTGACCTCTAGTGACCTTGATATTGACCTGACAAGAAAAATAGCTGAAATATTTTCGATATCATTTTCGAAGAGCTTTCGATTGCCGTTTTGCGCTTTTCTAGCTCCCTTAGTTTTGAGATCGTGGGAGTCTTTTTAGCCCCCCCACCAAAGCGAGAGTGGCTCGTACCCGCCACCGGGGGCAAGGGTTAAGGAACTTACGGCAGCACACCTCACCAGAGTTCTGAGCGATTGTAATTTTGTTTGTTTGCTGTTTGCAAAAACATGGTACATTAACACGAGCCGGTAAGGGGTCTACACCATTTTCGCCGATGCACAAGGGAGCGAGGGTATCCCCGCTCCCTAAAATTTCAACGACCGTGCTAGAAGGCGAAAAACAGAGGAGGCGTTACATAGTGCATATTGATCTCTACCGTGATTACATATATGACCATGTCAGGTCAAATCCTGAGACAGATAGGGCCTGATGTGATTAATTCCAAGGTCGGCATAAGTCATATCGCATAAAATTAAAACTATAGTGACACACTAAACACAATGTGAAACGAACACTCCTCGCCATTCTTAGCTATCGACCTGAAACTGAATGGAAATGCCCCATGCATTTCCAATGGAAAGGTCACGGTCCCGACCTGAAACCAGGTCGTGATGCCAGAAATCACGCTACCAAAAGTTGCTGCACTCGGTGACTTAAATATGTGATAGGAATCTCAAATCGATAGATCAAGTTTGCACTTACCACTTCACCCAGTGACGGATCCAGAACAACATTGAGGAGGGCTGGGGCTCCCAGGTCTCCCCGCGCCATTGCCTCGGAACAGCCTCCGGCTATTTCACTACAGGCACTCTATACAACATTTTCTGGGAACTCTAGCCTCCCTAGCTCCCCGTTGCATCCGCCGCTGGCTGCACCCACATTTTGAAGGTTTGGGTCCCACGATCTGGAGCGGTCCTGACCGCGATGCCCATGAGCTGGACCTGACGTTTTGACAGAAGTGACGAAAGACCAGGTAACAGGTATATCAAGTACGATGGCGTTGCGTGTTTCCCTTTTGCTGTCTGAATTGTTTCCCAGCTTGAGACATTCAAGCTGAGACCGTTTCCTCCTGCTGTTCAGTTACAATATTTACATATACCACCTTCAGGGGCGAACCCGAGAGCCGACAATGGGGCGACTACCCCCCGCCCTGGCCGACCAGGTGTCGTAGAGAGCTCCTGTAGCCAGTCTAAGCAGGGTCTCCAGGGCATAGATTCCACGCACTCCTCTTCAATGTAGCCCGTGCGGACCCTCGCCCGGTCATACCGGCAGTTGTCTACAAGGGTGGACAGAATGAAAATTACTAGCCGTTCAAAGCATTTGAGTTCCAGCATCTCCATGGTGCCGAATACTCAGTGGACGGAAACTTTTAGAGCATACATTTAATGATAGTAATAGGAAACACG